>WAAG01070845.1:0-69493 GCA_013390105.1 Tichodroma muraria | reverse complement strand
ATGCTTTCCCTTACAGGTGTGGTGGTTGTGCATGAGGCTTTTGCATGTGCAGCTGCTGCCCAGCAAGAGAAGAGCTGTGGTGGTGGAGGCCTTCTGTGCCTTGCTCAGGGCAGTCAGGGTGGGCTGTGAGACCACAGGACCTACTGTGCCCTTGGTCTCTCTCATGAGTCCTGTACCTGTAAACTGAGTCAGAGTGCAGCTTCTGTTCAGGAATCAGGCTGGGCTCAACCATCCCACCCATGCTGGAGGTGATAGGTTCTTTGGTTCCTCTCCAGCATCTGCCTGGCAGCTCCCCAGAGAGTGCAGTGAAGGGATAGCAGAGCTAGAGCAGGGAATGGCTCTTGCTGGCACTGTGGCCTTCTTTTGGTTGTGCTCTCCCTTGTCCTTGATTGGTCCTTGCAGGAACCTGGGTTGGGCTCACAGTGCCACAGCTCAGCAGTTTCTTTTTAAGTGCTTCTTTCCTGCAAAAGGACGAGTTTATGCCGAAGCCCCCAGCTTTCCCTCCCCTTAATCCACTTGCTGACTTCAGCTAAAATGGTGTTAATCCTTGCTAGACTTTCCATTTCCTTCCTCGCATTTCCTTCTGGCTCAGCTCAGATGCGTTTTCTCCCCTGAAGCTGAGGGAGCTGCTGCTGGGCAGTGACTGTCCTGGAGGGGTGCTAGCAGTGTTGGAGCTGGGGCAGTCTGAGGGCTGCATGTCTGCACCTTAGGGTTTGCCTGTCGAAGTGTCACTTGTCAGGAGTACACAGGGGCCTTGCTGGCTCTGCTGTTCCATCAGTGTCCCCCCCCACCCCATGGGCACTGCAGCCAAGGCTGCTCAAGGCCTTCACCTTGGTGAAGGTGAAGTGAGGCCCACTTTGTAGTGAGGCCCAGCGCAGTGTCTCTTCCTGCTGTCCCCTCTCTCCTGTGTTAGGGAGCTGTCACCAGGGCTCCCCAGAGCCACCTGACTGGCTTGAGTCACACTGTCGTGTTCCTCCAGCACGTCTGGGTTGTTGAAATCCCGCGAGGCTCAGGATCTGCAAACATAAGACCTGCACTGTTTGCCAGAATGTCTCAAGTACTTCTCCCTGAGCAGGGGGGCTGTTGACACTCACCGCAATGTCACCTGTGTTTGTCTGTCCCCCAGCCTTGAGCTCTCAGTGGCCTCATCAGCTCTGCTGGGGCACAGCCCGATGGGCCCTAAGCAGCTCCTCCTTGCTGTCCCACAGAGCCCATATCCATCCATGGCAGCACTTGGTCACTCAGCTGTCCCAGCGTGTCCTGTGGCCCAGCCCTGCCTCCAGGCACCGTCCTGTGAGGGGGGGCCTCAGGCCACGAACTGGCTGCACCATGGGCCTCTCTCTTAATCTGTTTTGAATTTCCCACATTTTAATTCCATTGAATGCCCTTAATTCCTGTGTCACGGAACAAGGAGAGCTCTGTCTAGAAAAGCTCTGTTAGAGATGTGTATTTTGGCAATTCTAAAAATACACCTCACTCGCCCAGGCTTGTGTGGGGTAGCCATGGTAACGTTGCTCCAGGAGCAGGGTTAAAAACAATGGCACCAATTAAGGAGGAAATGGAGCTGTTCAAACTTATCAAACCTAAAAATTTAGAAAATATGAAGTAACAAACACCACGTGTGGTGCTGTTGTCTGTTTTGGGTTGACTGAAACTGTGCCCCTTCCACTCTTAAGGAGCATCCCAAATGCTGATAGAGCTGGGGATGCTCAGTCTGGAGGACAGCTCCAGGGAGACCTCAGAGCCCTTCCCAGTGCCTAAAGGGGCTCCAGGAGAGCTACAGAGGGACTTGGAACAAGGGACAGGACACAGGGAATGGCTTCCCACTGGCAGAGGACAGGGATGGATGGGATATGGGGCAGGAATTGTTCCCTGGGAGGGTGGGGAGGCCCTGGCACAGGGTGCCCAGAGCAGCTGGGGCTGCACCTGGATCCCTGGAAGTGTCCAAGGCCCAGTTGGACACTTGGGGCTTAACTGGGGCTTGGAGCCACCTGGGCTAGTGGGAGGTGTCCCTGCCTGTGGCAGGGGGTGGGATGGGATGGGATCATCTTTAAGGTTCCTTCCCATCATTCCATGGCTCTATGAAAGACAGCAGCCTGGCTGAAACATGGGGAGTGTTTTGAGAACAAAAGCATGATCTGAAGAACAGTTTTGGCCTGTAGTGCTGGCCTGTGAGAGGGCAGGTGGATTTGTAATTTGTGTGTTGAGCTCAAGTCCCTCAAAATCAATGGAGACACTTCCACTGATGGATTAGCTTAGGGCTGGGAACACAGGCTTGGTAAAAGCGACCAGATGAGTCTGAAAGCAATGTGCTATTGTTTTTAAACTAGATTTGCTTTAATTGTATTTGCTGTGCCCTGGCCACGGCCAGAGGAATCCTCAGGAATGTCATCAGCTTGCGGGGGATGGTGCTGAGGAGTGTCTGTCTAGTGGAGGTGACTGAGCAATGTGGTGCTTCAAAAAGCTTTAAATAAAATTATTTCAAGTACCTTATTTTTTCTGTGCCTCACAGAAAAACAGAATGAGAGGATTCAGAGCATCTCTTTCCAAAACATTCAAAAATCCAAATTTCCAGGTTTTTGTTGATGTTGCAGCTATTTTCCTTCCCTGGCTGATTGTGTTTTGCTGCCTTGGCATGCTGATGCTGTCCCATGTTTTTTGGGGGATGGACAAAGGTGTTTGGGTGCAAATGTGCCTCTGCCTGATCCTCAGAGAAGTTTCTGAGCTCAAGGCTGAGAATGGTGATGCTACTGCTGCCTGTTCTTGGGCTAGAACCTGAGCAAGTGAGGGTCCTGCCCTGCCTGTTCTCGCCAGGAGCTCCACTTGGCTCTTGATCAGCCCCATTGACCCCGAGGAGCCTCTGGAAGCTTCTTGCTGTGTGTGGAAGCTCTGGAGAGGAGGACCCCATGGAAGTTTGGGTCCTCCAGGTTTGGGTTGGGTTGTCCTGGAGCACTCAGGCAAGCTGGAGGTTGAATCCCAGGCCCAAGGGTGGATGCAAGGCAGAGGTCCGTGCAGAGGAAGGAAGCAGGGGCGTGCAGCTGCGTGGGGAGGATGCTGCGCCTGCTGGAAGGCAGCAGCAGGGTCTCCTGAGACAATTTAGGTGAAGGAAGCTGCGATGAAGTCACTGCTTTACTTGGCTCGCTGGTGGCAGGAGCTGTCGTGAACGGTGCTGGGGGGGTGAGGAGTTCAGGTTAAAGGTGGTGAAAAAAGGGCACTGTGTGCAGGGCACGGGCCCTGGGCTGGCAGCTGCTGTGCAGTGCCGGGGCTGTGCCACACGTGGGGCGTCAGTGTTTCATAGAACCACGGCTGGTTTGGGTTGGAAGGGACCTTAAAGGTCCTCTCATTCCAAGGCCTTCTGTGGGCAGGTTTAACCCAGCGGCCATAGAGAGGGGTCTCTGGTTGGTTCCCAGGATCTGGTCCTCCTCCTCCCCCCACTGGGTGTGAGTGAAACCTCAGGTGTGTCCTGTGAGCATAGGCTGTGCTGGTGCTTTGGGCAAGGTCTCAGGTGGGTGTTAGTTCCTGGGGAAGGCAGATGTGGGTGTCCCCATGGCTGCTGCAGGCTTCAAGGGTGGCATTGGCCCAGGTGGAAGAAGAGCAGCCCCTGTGACCCTGCAGCAATTCCTTCTACTCGCAGAGAAGCTTCGGGCAGAACAGGAATTGGAGTCCTTTAAGATGACTTAGGCAAATTTTAAAAATTTTAGGGTGGATGTCTTCAACTCCCTTTGAACTATGGTTTGCATCAATTTGGGTTAATGGAGCTGGAGGCTATCCCATAGTATGTGTTTTTTTTTGTTTGTTTTTTTTTTGCATAGATTAAACCAGAAGTGTGCATGGAGCTGCTCTGGGAGCTGGGCCAGGCTGGGGAGGAGGCAGAGGAGCTGGCAGGGGGAGGCTCGAACAGGGCCGCTGGTGAAGCTAGCGGCGCACGAAGATGCCAGGAGCTTTCCCAGGCTCTGACTCAGCCAGGGTGGTTTGGTGGGTGAGGACTCACGGTGAAGCTCCTGGGGAGGGGATTTGCCTTGTGCTCAGGGAGCGGTGAGCGTGGAAGCACCGTGTGGGGAGCAGCCGAGGGCTCACACTGGGACCAGACCCGGCCGCCCCAGAGCGCTGGCAGGTGCAGGTCTGGTTCCAAGCCTTGTTGGATGGGAGGGAGGTGGACACTGGGATTTCACCCTGCTCCACAGGCTGCTTGGAAGGTCTTTCTGAGGCTAGGCCTTCTCACACCCTCTTGAGCTGTCACACCTTGCAATGTAGGGCACAGCTCCACCAGGGTTCAGTGCTGGTTTTCCTCCGTGCCTTTGTGTGCCCTTTTGTGTGCTTGATGTCAGTCTGGTCCTTCAGCCTTTGCAGCCCTTCCTCCAGTGATTCTGGTGTTTGTTAAGTGTCCTTGTGCCTTTCCTTTGCCTGTAGCAGGGATGCTGTGGAAGTGAAATCTTCCGCTTTCTTCTGTCTATTGCCTTGTGAAATGCCTCTGCTCTTCCAGCTGAGCCTGCATGGAGGCAGCAGAGGGATGATGAGTGCGTAGGGAGAAGTGGCATAAAGAGCTCTGTTCCCTCCCTGTGAGGTGTAATGTCAAGAGGATCTCTTACAATGTGTGCTTGCCCTGTTCCTGCAAAATTACAATTAGTTCTAATTAAGTGGAGGTTAACCTCCACCGTGCATCCTGCAAATTAATGGAATATGCCATTACCTTATCTTGCAGCACTAGAGGTTCTTGAAAATTACTTGGAAGGGGATATATTCTTGTGTGTGGTTTGAATTTTTAATTTATGTTAGTAGTTCAAGCTTGAATTAATTAATTTTAAATGATGGACCTTTGATCTTTTTTTTAACACTCTTGCGTCTCCAGCTTAATATAGCTTTCCAGCTCTTCTCCCATTGTAGTGAAATGAATTGGGTAAACATACATAATATGATAAGAATGTGCGAATACACCCCAAGCCAGGAGGGTGGTGAAGCTGGTCTGGTCTCTGTGTGTGGGTGTGCACTGAGTGGGCTCTGCTGCTGCCACTCCAAGGGGGGAGTGCAGCAGGATCCACAGGTTTAATGCAAGATATGTTATTTCATCTTGGAGGGAGTTCTGGGGTCAAAACTCATCTTGTGGTTTTGGGCTTGCCTTTAGAGATGGTAATTTGGGTTTGTGGTTGAGTGTTTGAACGGAGCTTCATCTTTCCTGGGCAGTCTTTTCTTGTGTAAGGCTCCCTGCGGCAACACCCAGGGAGCACAGGCAGGTCGTACATGAGCCCAGGATCTGAGGTGCCTCAGCAGTGCCCAGTGCAGGGGAATGGTCACTGCCCTGGGTCTCTGGCCAGGCTGGTGCTGGTGCAAGCCAGGTACCACTGTCCTTCTTTCCCACTTCGGCACATCTGTCTCGTGCAGTTGCACCATCTGACCAGAACCCCCAGGGCCTTTCCCACTGGGCATGTTCCAGCCACTGTGTCCCAGTCTTGGAGCATCCCACGGGGTTGTTGTGACCCAAGTGCAGGACCAGGCGCTGAGCCTTGTTGGGCCTTCATACAGGGGCGTTGGCCCATGGATGCAGCCTGTCCAGATCCCTCTGCAGAGTCTTCTTGCCCTCCAGCAGATCAAGACCCTGCCCAGTTTGGTGTCACCTGCCATCTGAGGGTGCCCTCGACCCTCTTGGCCGGCTCATCAAAGATCTGGAACAGTCCTGGCCTTAGCACTGAGCCCTGGGGGGCACCACAAGTGACTGGCTGCCAGCTGGGTGGAGCTTTGTCCCCCACCCCTCTGGGCCCAGCCATCCAGCCTATTTTTCACCCAGCAAACAGTGCCCCTGTCCAAGCCATGAACAGCCACTTTCCCCAGGAGAATGCTGTGGGTAACAAAGGCTTTACTGAAGTCCAGGTAGACACATTCACAGACGTTTAATCCCATCAACTGAAGGGATCATCCTTTCACAGAAGGAAGTCAGGTTGCTCAAGCAGGCCTTGCCTTTCATGAGCCTGTGCTGGCTGGCCCTGATTCCCTGGTTGTCCTGAACGAGTCGAGCCGTGTGATTGCCTCAAGATGATCTGCTCCATGAACTTCCCCTGCACTGAGGTCAGACTCGCAGTCCTGCAGTTCCCCAGATTCTCCTTCCAACCTGTCTTGTGGAAGGGCATCACACTGGCACCTCCAGGCAGCTGGGTGAGCCAGGACTGCTGCTAAATGATGGAAGGTGCTTCAGGGAGCTCTTCCAGCACCTTCCTCAGCACCCTTGGGTTGATCCCATCCAACCTCAGAAACTTGTGTCTGAGTGCTGCAGAATTTTGCTGACTCTTTCCTCTTTTGGAATTTATGGGGTCTTCATTCTGCTCCTTGTTCCCAGCTTGGGGGGCTGAGTACCCAGAGAACAACTGGACTTATTATTTGAGCCAGTCCTGCAGTATTTTAAAATTAAAACAGCAGACATCATCTTGGAAATTTCCCAGTCCCTGCCAGAGCATTGACCTTGCGAGGCTGACTTCAGATGTAACCGAATCTTCTGAGAAGGGGGAAGAAAACAGCCAAGCTTCCTTTTCCTGTGTGCTCCCAAGATGTGGGGACACACGGGTGTCTCTGAATCCAGATCCAAGCCTGCCCTTCCAGACTGGTGTTGATGGTCCTGCTCCCAGAAGTCCCCTGCTCTGGTGACAAGCTTTGGTTGTGCTGTTTCCAGCTTCCTATCTCACAGTGCAGGGACTGGCAGGGGCTTCACCGTGGTCACCATCCAGCATTCCTGTTTTCTGCCTCTATCTGGCAGCTGTGTTACCTGGGGTAACTATCTGGGGTTTCTATCTGGGAAGAGCAAATTTACTAGGGGGAAGGGCAAGCCTTAAGGGTGAGCTTGTTGTTTTCTCAACCCATGAGAGGGATTTGGAGAAGCAGAAGGGTTGGCAGCAGTGCTCTTGTTCTTTATTTTTTGTGGTCAGTTGCTGCTGCCCATGTAGCAGAGGAGATCTTGCAGAAGGGGGAAAGAGATGCTGAGAAGGGCTGCCATAGCAGTTGTGTCTTCAACAAAGCTCTCTAGATGGACTGGGCACATCATCCAATCCTGGATCATTGAGTCCAGCTCCTGGCTCTGCACAGACACCCTGGGCATCCCTGGCAACACTGTCTAAACACTCCTGGAGCTCTGGCAGCCTAGGGGCCATTCCCTGGGGAGCCTGGGCAGTGCCCAGCACCCTCTGGGGGAAGAACCTTTCCCTGAGATCCAGCCTGACCCTCCCCTGGCACAGCTCCAGCTGTTCCCTGGGTCCTGTTCCTGGTCACAGAGAGCAGAGATTGAAGCTGCCCCTTGGGAGAGGAAGCTGCAGACCCTGATGAAGTCTGACCTCAGCCTCCTCCAGGCTGAAGAAGCCCTCAGCTGCTCCTTGTATGGCTGCTCCAGACCCTTCATCATCCTCATGTCCCTTCTTTGGATGTTCTCCTGTTTAGGTCCTGATATTGTGGCACCCAAAACTGCCCCCAGGACTTGAGGTGAGGCTGGACCAGCAGAGAGTCCTGGTACTGGTGTGATGCTGTTGGGCAGTTTTGGGAGCTCACAATGTCCAGGAAAACAGAGAAACAGTTCAGAGCTGTAATGGTGACGTTCTGGAGTGGCATCTCCCTGTGTGGCTATGACATGGTCTGACAGCACCTGGTTCCTGGCCACAACTCATCTGGCCCTGGCCTTGCCCAACTGTTTTGGGGCTGAGGTGGGGGAGGAAGAGATGGTTGGGGCTGGATCAGGGACTCTGCTCTGCTGGAGCCAGAGGGGCTTTTCTTCAGCCTTGCTGGGTAGGGGAAGCTGCCTGACCTTTAGTGCAGATTTGTTTCTGCATTACTTGCCCTTTTAGCACATGATTGAAAACAGGCTGTAGGGGAGACGGAGCCAAAGCTCGGAAATCGGGGTACTAGGATTGGTCAGGAGCATGTCTAGGAGAAACAGGGTAGAAAAAGGAGCATGTAGGGGGAATAGATTTTGCTGTTGGTGATGGATTGCCCGCCTGTGTGGAGATACAGACCTGGCTGTGAGGTGCTGGCACACGAACTGAACGTGAGGGTCGCAACCCCTTGTGTCATTGTTCAGTGCAAAGAGCTCAACAGCGTGCTGTCATCTGGCATTTGGGGAGGTTTTGGAAGAGGCTCCCAGAGGTGTTTGCTGCAAACCTCACCTCCTGAAAGTGCACTCACCTCCAGCCACGGCTGTGCCCATGCTGGCTCAGTCCTCTGGTGGCTTCTGCTGGGCTGTGGGGACAGTGGGCATGAGCAAACTGGTCTATGTGATCTGAACATCCATCCCTGGGGCTGGCAAGGGCACAGTGACATGTGGGCACGAGAGCCCGCCGTGCCATCCCTGGCTGCTCAGAGAGGCCGATTGTTTCCCTGTGGCAACAGTGCCTCATTGGTGTTTGTGCTGAAGTCTTATGAAATCTTTATATCTTAAGTGTACGTGACCTGTTCACTTATCTTTGGGCACTGGACAAACACGGCGGGATATTGGATAAAACACTGCAAATATTTGCAGTTCTCTGGGAAGAGAGCTCGGTGAAACTTGAGGTTTCATGTTACTTGTGGTTCTTTATTGCTCTGCTTTTCAGGTTTAGATCTTGAAATGCTTGGCAGAGGGGCAAGGCTGATCTTCCACAATCACGGAATTGTAGGGCCCTGTCATCTCTGCCAGTCCTGTGCCTCACACTCGTGAGTGTCTTGCAGTCTGCATGGCACCAGGATCTGCCCAGGGTGGAGGTGGGCACAGGCAATGGGGTCTAAACCCTTTGTCCAGGGGCTGGTACTGCAGCCCTTTGTGGAGTTCAGTGAAATCCCATGACCTGGCCAAGTGCTTTGGGACCTTGTGCATGGATTTCTGTTGTTCTGGACCATCCTTTGGGCCAGGCTGGAGAGAAATGGTGTATAGAAATACTGAGGAGTTAGGCATGTCTCCATATAGAGAGTGGCTGATGTGGTACAGGAGAGACCCATTCCTAAGGGCAGGGATGGTATAAGGTATTTGGAAGTCAAGTTTTCTTCTCTGTCATGGACAGCATAGGAGAAAGGCCCATACTTGACAGTGTTGGCTGGAGGGCAAGGTGAGGTGCTGGCACACCATGGGTGCAAGGGTGCTGCTTCCAACCCCCTAGGAGCACCTCAAACTGGAACCCAAGGATTTTGGGTTTCAGCCACTGTTCACTGACACATCAGCTGCTCTGAGCTCTGTAGTCTTTCCGTTCTGCCTTTTGGAAACTTGGAAGAAGTGTTTCCATGTGTACCCCAAGCAGGTGGGGTGAGATGAGAAGTTCCCAAGCTGTGAGGGTTCTGAGGAATGATGGTTTGGGGTGCAGTCATGTGCTGCATCATTTATAAACCCTAGGTGCTTAAAGGCAGGGAAGTGGACAGTTCAAGGACGTCGTAAATCTTACCTCCACCCATACTGGAAACTGAAGAGTATCCTTCAAACCCTGAGCAGGGAACAATACTTAAAGGATTACAAACTCTCCTTTTTGTTGGGACATTAAAATTCAAATATACCTAGAAATTCTCCTGCAGAAGTGACAATTGCAGCAGGTCTGATCCTGGAATAAGTGTGAGTAACTTGGCTTGGCATAATCAGAGGGATTGCCTGGGGCCAAGTCCATTGGCAGCAGAGTTGAGGAGGGAGGTCTTGCCATAGACTTGAGTGGTTTTTGACTGGGAATACTTGCCATGTGTGTATAGAGGTGAGATCAGGATGTGCTAAACCAGGAGCCTGTGACCAGCTAAGTGTATCTGAGGATGTTCCCACTTTCCCTTCCCTTCTCTTGTTTGAGCTCTCAGCTGAGCCCCAAGCTGTCACTTGTTCCCAGTTCACTGTGAGCCACGTGAGATGGATTTGCTGTAATCTCTGAGCCAGAGCCCAAGGTTTTCCAGCTAAGCTGTGCTTACAGAAATGTTCCCAAGAGATGTTTTCTGGGAGGACTTGGAAATTTAGTTGTAAACAGAGATATCAGAAACATGTGATTATATTATTCCTCTGTTTCCCAGATGATGACAACAATGTCTTCAAGTGACAGAGCACTGCAGTCCTCTAGAGCAGCAGACTGGGAGTCACTCCTGCAGGGTGGCCTTGTGGCTGCTTTCAGAGTGGTGGCTGTGGCACTGTCATGAGTTTTTGCTGAGGTCATGCGTCTGGCACCACCTGGGGGTGCCCTGGCCAGAGCATTTGTCAGTGGATTTGTGAAGAAAACAGATCCTCTGTGTGTGACTCCAAGGGTCCTGTTCATCCTGTTTGGTTGGAGCCATCCCTTCCCACTGGGGCTCTCTGCGCTGTGTCCTCCGGAGTCACGTGATGTACGTGTGATTCCAGCTTTGCTTAGGAAAATTCCAAACTGCAGCACTAAGGTCATCATTTAGGAAACATCCTAGAGTAGGGCTCAGGCAGAAGTTTATACTTGTGGTTCCTCGCATGTTTTCAGATGTGTCCCTTGACAGGCACGTGTCAAGGTAGGATTTTGGCCCTTATAGCAAATACCTGGACTAAATTTCTACCCTCACCCACTACTCCCTACTCCTCACTGGGGCTGAAATCGATACAAGACTCTTGTTTTGGCAGTGGTTCTCATCTGGGTTTGAAAAGCAATATATGCTTTGAGGGGGCCCTTCACAAAACCACGAGGTCTCCCTAGCTCTCAGCAATCATCTGTTTGAAAAATGTCGAGTTTTTTTTTTTTTTCCTTTCTTTGGATTTCCTCCAAGCTGGGCGCTGTGGGGTTTAGCAAATGTCGAGAAGCAAAGATGTAGCTTACACTGGGATCACAGGGTGTTTAAACAAAGCCTCCCTGGGTGAAGCTGCTGCTGCAGCAATGCTTGGGCATGACCTGAGGCAGCAGGGTTTGTTTCGTTTGCTGGGCTACTCTCCTTTTGGGATGGGTGATGACTGTTTTCCCAAACTGTGGCTTTGCTGTTGGTCACAGTGGCAGGAGAGTGGGCCAGGAGCTTTGCACTGATGGATGCTGCACCCCCAGCACAGAAGAACTGAGAGTCTCTGAACCTGATCCAGCCAGCAGCTGGACACCAGGAGGTATGCAATGTGTTTACCACTCCCTCAGGTGCCACCAGCTGGCTTTTCCATGGAGTCTGGTGTGTGCTGATGGGTCTGGGTGCTGGGATGCACCTGGAAAGGTGCTCTCTTGGGTGAGCAGCACCCTTGGCCCCATGTGCAGGATTCAGCTCAGCCGTTTCTGACTGCTGGTGCTCCAGCACACAGAGATAAGGTGAACATGGTGCTGGTGCTGGGTGAGTGGTTGGATTTGGTGATCTTAAAGGTCCTTTCCAACCTTAACGACTTTGTGCTTCTAAGAAGGGTGTTTCAGGTGCTGGAAAGGAGTTGTGTGATGGAAGGCAAAGGGTCAGCTGTGTGTCACCTCTAGAGTATTGAGGATGGAGAAGTTGGTGGTGGTAACACCTCAGGACTGGTGTGGGGGCTTCATCAGCAGTCTGGAGACAGGAGTGAAATGAAATGTGCATTGATTGAATGAAAATGGGAATGAAAACCTAATCCAGGCTTACAAAATCATGAAGGTTCTGAATCAGAGGAAGGTGTGACTGTCACTCACCTCATCTCTCTACACAAAAACAAGAAGCTGGCAGTGAAACTGGGGGTAGTTAATGGAAAAAGGATGAAGGGAGGTGCTGCTTCCCCAAGCAGGTAGCAAGTGCCTGGACCTTGGTGCTGCCCTGGGCTGGGGAGGCAGGTGGCTCATTTGAAAGGCATTAGGCACATTGTTGGCCAGCAGGTCTATAGATGAATCCAGAAAGGACTCACCTGGGATATATCCACTGTCATGCCTCATCCCATAGTTGTGGATGCTGGAAATGGACTACGGAGCACCCAGCTCCTGTGTTCTCCCTAAACAGCCTCTTTGCAGAAGAAGAGCAGAAAAGCTGGCAGTTACTGATGGTCTTTGGGGGTGCTTAAATCTGCTGGGAACATTCCAAAGGTCAGGACAAACATCTCTAGGGCAAGAACATCCCCAATCTGTCTTGAACCCTGCTTGACTGTAAAATGTGTCTGTGGCACTGCCAGGCTAAACTGGCTCTACTCAGATCAGAGTCTGCCTCCTGTAAGGTCTCTTGTTTCTAGGCTGTAGACTGGATGTCTCTGTTATTAAATGAATGTTCTGGGCTGCAGAAGGTTTCACTTGAGGTCTGCAAAGGTGTTTTGGAGCCCAAACCCTCTTGAGAGAGCAACTTCTCTTCCCAAAGCCAGGTGTGTGCTGGTCCCCATCACGCAGGTGTTTACCCCACACCAGGACTGGGGCTGGCAGAGTGTCCAAGTGCAGCAGTGGGAGGGTGTCAGGGGAATAGGAGGAGATCTGGCCCAGGAGGAAGGATGCTGTTTACACTGGATTTGTTGCAAGCCAATGGTTTGTCACTGGCTTTAATGGTAGAACAAAGCATATTTACTCAGCTTGTTTGGCCAGTGAACAATTGCTGGATAAGAAACTGTCAGATGGGAGTATCTCTAATTGATATTAGAGACTTCACTTCTGAGTGAACGATCCTATTTGACATCAGATGCCCTGTGAAACCCAGTAAGGACAATGCTGCTATTTATGTGGTTCTTCTCTTGTTCCTTCCCTCCTTCCCTGTCATCATCAGTGCTCTAATATTAGAGCTCTGACCCTGTGTGTTGCTCCCAGAGCAGGCACTGACCCCAACCCTTTCACGTGGCTCCTGTGAAGAGATCTTTGTGTTTGTGAGGGGGAAGGAGCTGGCCGAGCCTTGCAGCCCTCCTCCCTGGGGCAGTGATTGCAGAGGGCTGACTTCTGCCGGGCACAGTGGCTGGGAGATGCAGCTGTGTGGCAGCTGGAGCCCAGGCTGCCGTGCAGCAGGTCAGGAGTGGGGGCTGGCTGCTGGTTCAGCTCTGAGTTCTCTTCTTTGTGCTGCATCGTGGCCGTTTGCTCCTGTCCACTTGATCTTTGGCACGTCAAACGGTGACAGGACTCCCCTTGCTTCTGCTGGGAGCTGCCCTGTCACAAGAGCAGATGAAGTCCCTTCCCGAGTGATGACAGCCTGTGGCATGAGGAGGTGGGAGTGAGTGCAGAAGAGCAGAGGAGGGGCTGTCCCTGTAGCCAGACATCTCCTTGCCTACAGCTCAGCTCCCCTGCCCGAGTGAGCGAGTCAGCAGGCAGTGACTCAGTAAGGTCACTGGACGGATTTACCCTCCAGGCAGAGACATTCCTGGCTGCATTTATGACATAACTTGCCTAAAAGTCTCATCACTAACTGGTGACTCTTTATACCCTTGCCCAGGGCCTCTGGGCAGGCTGCTGCATTCAGCCTGCACTCAGCAAGGTCCCAGCAGCTGCAGCTTGTCAGAAATTTTATGAATTAGAGACGGGACTTCTGAGTTACTTTAGAGGGTGTAGATTTAGATTTAGATTTATTTTTTTTCTTATCTTCTACATATGCAGGGGCGTGAGTTCGGCTCACATCTTTACCTCATGGTTCAGAAGGTCACAAGACCTCTAAGGTCTTAAGGATTTATTAACCAATAAAATACTGCCACCAAGGATATTTATGTTTTTAACCTAATAGTTAATTATTTGGTTTTATAGGTTTTGCTGCAGTGCGGACTTTCTTAACTAATCATCTAATGACACACAAACTAACAGTACTACATTTTAAGACTTCTTATTATCTTTATAACTATTTCTTTATCTTAAATTTTAAACTCTAAACTTTCCAGTACTTAGCTTAACATGTCTCTACTTAAACTACAAATCTGCATTTTTGCATCTAGTATCTAAATTAGGCAGCCTTTTCCACAGTCTCAAGTCAAACCCTGTATTTAATTCTAAGCTTTGGCCTGCAAGCTCGATATTCTGAGAGCTCTCTACATTTTAGATTCCAGCACAGCTATCAGAGAGGAAAGCACGTGTGAATCCCTGCCCTGTCCTGGGGAAACGTGGTAGCTGGAACTGCGAGCATCATGCAGAAAAAACATGAGGCTGTGGAGGGTTTGCAGTGGGCTTGCCTCTGCCCCAGCTTGGTACCACTGTGCATCAAAGAGCATTTCCCCTGAACACACCCAGTCCTGAGCGGGAGTGTTCTCATCATGGGTAAAAGAAAAGCTTTTCAGTGAGGTAATTACTTTGCTCTTCTTACTTCAGGACTTAATTTTGAGGTTTGCTTGAGGCTGACAGTGCTTCATCTTATCTTCTTAATCTCCTTTTCCTCCCTTTAATGATGGTGCAAATAAGATTTGCGATTTCTTTTAACTGCTGGCTCTCTAGGAGTGCTTCAGTAGAGGTGCAAAATGCAGTAGGATCTTCTTAGATCTGTGGATCTGTCGGTTGGCCTGTAACTGTGGCATTGTACGTGCCTTAGAAATAAGGCAAACCTTCTAGGAAAAGAAAAACCAACCTACTAGGAAACCTTCTGTATTTGAAGTGGGCTTGAAGGGGTTTTGGTCTGCAAGCTGAAGCCTCCTCTTGTAGCAGGAGAGGTGCTGTAGGAGTTGGCAGAAGTGGGGAGGTCAAAGCCCGCCAGACTTCTGTGTGTGTATTCCCAGGCTGCTTTACTGCTCAGGACTGGTTATTGCAACTCATTACTCTCAGGGGTAATCGGGCCCTGGGGAGGATGTTTGCAATCATGAGCTCTTTTCCTTTTTTTTTGTTGTGTTCCCCCCCCTTTCTTTCCCCTAGGAGCTGCTGCCCTGGGGCTGGGGCCCTGTCAAAGCCCTTATCTTTGGACACATCCCGTCCCCACCAGGGGTGGAGAGCCGGGCCCTCTCCCAGTGGAGGACAGGGAACTCTGGGCTGCTCCAGGAGGGAACCGTGGCAGTCACAGCCCCACTCGTGGCTCCTCCTGTCCCTCCTCCTGTCCCTCTGAGCTGCCCCTTGCCTTTGGGATGGGTGACTCCTGTCTCCCAGGAGCTGCACTGCTCTTTGCACGTGCCGTTGTTCCCCAGGGCCAGGTGTCCTGAGCAGCCTGTGACAGCCCGCACGGTGCTTCCCTTGGGAAGCCATCGGAGCACTCAAATCGAGAAAACAAATGTCTCTTTTTTTTTTTTTTTTTTTTAATTTTTTTTTTTTTTTTTTTTTAATTTTTTTTTTTTTATCTTTTTGTTTTAATCTGTGTGGTTTTTTTTGGAGCTGGTAAATTTAAAAAAACACTTAATCAGGGTGTGGGGGGAAGAGCTTTGCTCTGAGTAATGAGGCTGTTCCCTGCAGGGTTTTGCTTAGATAAGCAACTTTATTAAATCATGGAGGATACCTGAGGCTTTGGGCTATTAATGCTGGATTTACTCCTAATGCAGGTAAAAAAAAAGGTAATTGTGTGTGTGTGTCTGCAGTTTTGTAGAGCAGCTCCACGGTAAAGGAAGAAGCTGAACAAACAACTGGGAAAGCTGTGAGATGCTTAGATTAGGGCAGCTGCCTGCTGAGGAAGTTTGTGCTTGTGTTTAATCAGTGATGTTGGCTGTGTAGGGCTCAGGCTTGGTCTCATCAGCCTCTGGGACTGTCAGGGAGAGAGATTTGGAAGCAAGACCGGGGGAGACATACACACATATCTCAATCTTATTTTTTAAATATGTATTTTATGTGTTAAAATGGCTTTCCTGGCTTTCCTTGTGCTTTGCTGCTTTATTAAGGGGAGTGATGTGGCTTAAACTGAGGCTTCCTGCACTTTGGGCAATGGCCTCCTCTCTGAGCTGAAACAGAGGAAAAATGGTTTGCCTGGCACAGGTGAGAATCCCAGGCAGGTAATCCTCACCACCACAAGGGCCTGGAATGACAGGACACAGGGAATGGCTTCCAACTGACACAGAGTGGAGTTAGATTGGACATTGGGAAGAAATTCTTACCTTTGAGGGTGGGGAGGCCCTGGCACAGGCTGCCCAGAGAAGCTGTGGCTGCCCCTGGATCCCTGGAAGTGTCCAAGGCCAGGCCGGGCATTGGGGCTCGGAGCAGCCTGGGATAGTGGGAGGGATAGTGGAATGGGATAGTGGGAGGGATAGTGGGGTGGGATGAGCTGAGCTTTAAAGCCCTTCCAACCCAAAACATTCTGGGATTTCTGGTCCCCACCATGAGCAGCTGCAGGCTGGAGGGAAGAGAGGACAGCTTTCTTTCCCTCCCAGTCCCTGGGACACTCACTGACTTCTCAGCACTGCTCTGGTCTCAGGGGAAGCTCACAGAGGTTTGGGAAGAGGCCCCATGACTTGTTCCTATCAGAGAAATCTCTCTGACACAGCAGAAATAAAAACAAAGAGCTCTTCTTCAGTGTTTACTGTTATTTTTAGAAGACAATGAGTGAGTGGAGGGATCTGCAGGCGGAAATGATGGCTCCCAAGTCCAGGCCCCCCCTCCACCCTTGCCAGGAAGCTCATGCTGCACGTGCGCCCGGCTGGGATGCTCAGACAAAGAGTTTCTTGATGCTTTTTTTTTTTTTCCTCCCGTCCCCTTCCCAGTCCCCTTGCCCACAGGCAAAGAGGACCTGCTTGCTGCCATGTTGGAGTCTCGCAGGGGGCCGGGCTGCGAGTGCCGGGGCAGCAGAGCTGTGCCAGGCCGTGCCTGTTAGCAGCCATTAGCCTTGGGTGGCGGGAGAGCTTCCCCTGTGCCTCGGGTCAGTGAATGAAGCCGTTGCTGCGAGGTGCTGCTGGTGATGAGGACGGGAGGCTGAGGTGGCTCCCACACCCCTCCATCGGGCCGCCCCGCCTCGGCGCGACCGACCGACCGGCACGGAGGTGGCGCGGGGGCCCGCGGGGCTCCTGGCGCAGGATGAGTACGTAGCCCTGCTTCTCTCGCTCCTTCACTGTGCCCCTGGGGTGCCAGGGCTGTGTCGCAGCCTGTCACGGTGGTGGGTGTTTGTGTGAGGCTCCTTTGTGTTGGCTCTGGCCAGGAATCACTGTTACAGCTCTTGTGATGCCCCTTTTTTTCTTTCACCAAGAAGAGATGCCGTGAAAAACCAAGCTGAAAACTGAGGAATGTTATTGTTGTGGTCACACCGGTGAGCAGGGATGTGGCTGTGCTGGGCTGTGTTGACCAGGCAGACAGCCCAGCCTGCTCCTCCAGACCGGGTGAGTGGGCTCTGCCCGGGGACACACGGCCCCCCGGTGCCTTGTTTGGAGCCGTGTGAGTTGTTATGGTGCTAGCTTTCCGTGGAGGTTGGAATTTTCTCTGTGCCTGTGCTGTCTCTTCTGAGTCTGTGGCAGAGGAACCCAATTTGAAGCAGGCCCTGGGCAATGGCAGCTCTGGTGTGCCAGATGCTGGAGCAATGGGCAGGTGCCCCTTGCAGCAGCTGTGACCACCTGTGGGGGCCATGTCCTGCTGTGGTGCTGGGGACAGCTTAGCCAGGGCTGTGGCTGGGTCACAGACAGAGAGAACTCTCTTGTGTTTGTGCACAGAAGCAGCAAAGGCTCTTTCGTGCAGCCTGCGACTGTCATAGCGTGGCACGGCCCCTGCTCCTTGTGGTCTGGTCCCCTTGCACAGCTCCAGCCGGGCTCTGCAACGTCTGGAGCCAGCTCTGAAAGCAAAGGGCTGTCTGCCTTTGCAAGGAGGGGGAGGGCACGCCTGCTGCTTGGGAATGAAATGGAAGAGCTGCTGCTGTTTTGGGGACATAATGATGCAGCCCACCCTGCCTGCATCTGTCAGGGTGTGGCCGACAGCTCCCCATCCAAACAGGCTGCTGGGTGCCTGGGATGGCTCATCCTGCCTTGCTCTGCATCCAGAGAGACTGTGTCTTGCCTTTAATGAGTTTTCTCCATCCTCTCGAGTTGGCAGGCAAGGGGGTCGCTTGTTCCCGAGTTTTGCTAATCCTAACTGAGTGAGTGTTTCACATGGGCTGCAGCAATGCCCGCTCCTGCTGGGCAGCAGCGTGGAGGGGAGGCTGCAGAGGAGCAGGGCTCTGTCCTCCCTGCCACGGCAGGGCTGGGGGCTGGCAGGCAGTCTCTGGCAGCTATCAGCTCCCACCTCAGAGCTCCTCCAAATGCCTTTGCCTCTGTGGGATGTGGGCATAGTTCCTCTTCTTGGATTCTGGCTCATCCCCTGTGCTGATCCTGTGTGTCTGGTGCTGCCTGCTCTGCACCCACAGCAGAGCAGGAGCCTTCTCAAACCAAGGTCCCTTTGGTCTCAGCCTGGGGAGCAAAGTCCAGCCCAAGGGGTTTAAAGGCTGTGTGTGCAGCACTGTCTGGCTGGTTCCTTGCCCCTCTGCTGTGATTTTGAGGAGCTATTGTGTTGTACAGACCTATGAGCAGTGTGTCTGTATCCCTTCCTGTGGACAAGTGCAGCTCTGCTTCCTCTCTGAGTTGGGGGGAACTTAATAACTTGCAGTTATTAAGTTATTAAGCAGTCCTCTGCCAGATCCCCACCCTGAGCTGGCTGTGGCTGTGGCAAGAGTTTGTGGCACTGCTCTTATTCCACATGAAGCCTGAAAGTTTCTCTGTATTTTGTTTTCATTCTTGTCTTTCCCAGGTGCCTGCTCTTGGAAAGGGTGAGGGGATTTGGCAGCTTGGGCAGCCCCTTTGAGGGCTGCAGGGCTGTGCAGTGTGTGTGACACCACGCTGTCCCTGCCAGGGGCACGGGGCTCCTGGTACGGTGGGGTACAGGGTTCCCCCGGTGCCTGGTGTGGTGTGAAGCTTTCCCTTCTTACAGTGGGGTAGGCAGGCAGGGATTGAGAGTCCTGCCCCGTGCCAGCTCCTGCCAGCTGCTCTGGGATCAGGATGGCTGCAGAGGCTGGCACGGCTGCATCTCCCTCCTCCTGTCTGAGCAGTGACTGGGTAAGTCTCACTTCCTCCTCATTAAGTGCTTAGCTGGTGGCACATGCAGTAGTTAAGGGTACAAAACTCTTTCAGTGACTATGAATTAAAAGCAAGACCATACAAACAAAACCAACCCAATCTCCCAGGGATTCCTGAATGGTCTGTATTTGCTCTTGGGCAAAAGGGGTTTTTCTCCCTTTCTTTTGAAGGAACCTGCTGAAGTTGTTTATTTCCTGGCTTGCTTGGCTGGGACCATTTTATACAAAGAAGTCAAAAGAATTAATGTAAAAACAGGAGGCTGCCAGGCCAGTGATCCTCACTCTGCAAATACTGCAGAAGATTTGGCTAAAATGCAGTGACTGGGCCCTGTATGAGCTCAACCCTCTTTTGAGAGAAGACAGGTGGGACTGTTCCTGTAAGGGATTCTGTGTGGGCTGTGGGTTTGCATCCCTGGCTGTCAGTGCTAATGCCTTGGAGTCCAGAATAAATCCTCTTCTGGGAAGCAGCTGCTGCAAGACCATGGGACCAAACCTGCAGCGAGCATCCTTTTGGCTCTATGCACATCTGGACAGTTTAACTTTGTCTGGCAGAACAATTTCCCTGAGGCTGCCAGAGCTCCAGGAGCGTTTGGACACCATTCCCAGGGATGCACAGGTGGGATTGTTGGGGTGTCTGTGCAGGGCCAGGAGCTGATTCTTGTGGGTCCCTTCCAATTCCAGATATTCCATGATTCTATGATTTTGCTCCTCAGTAGTGCAGGCCCCATGTGTCTGTCGGTGTGTAGGACTATCACAGAATGCCCAATTCCCCTTGGTGTTGTCCTCTGCCTCCCTGAGGAGAGAAAATCTCCCTCCCTGGCTGCAGGAGCAGCACAGGTGGAAGAGCAGAGTCACGGGGGGGAGAAGGAATGACCAAGCTCCCCTTTGGCTGTGGTCTGGATGCCCTTTGTGGCCTTGGCAGTTACACTCATCCCACTTGGTGCTCTCTTTTTGCCTGCATCTTGCTTTTTAAATTCTCTGCAATCTCCATCACTTGAGTGTGCAGAAGTTTCTTCCAGACTTTCTTCTTTGTCAGAGCTTCGATGCTTCCCCTATACTTGGGGAGCCCAAGGATGCCTCATCTTCGTTTCAGCTTTCCAGGCAAACCAGGAAAGAGCATCCCTTGGCTGAGAAGTGCTCACAAGCTGAGAGGGGGAAGCAGTTTTGTAATTAGCTGCCTACCCCTGCCCTGCACTCGGGATGTTGCTGATGGGGCTGCTGTGTGGTGAGGGTGAGCAGGAGGGGCAGGTGGGATGTTTTCTTTTGCTAATCAGTTTAAGGTGAATCAGAGAGCTACTCTGCAGCCTCTACTTTCCAATCTCTAATTTGTCCAAGTGTTTCTTAACATTGGGTAATGAACTGGAAGATTAGTCTAGTCCTTAAGGGCAAACCCTATCTGCTGCGTTGCAGTAAAATTTCCCTGACACCTTTCTCCATGTCAGACACAGTGATTTGATCCATAACTGCGTGGCTGAGGTTGAAGTCTCCAGTTTACAACCAGAAAAATAATTCTGGCTGAAGCTGGGCTTTCCAGGCTCCCACCTGTCAATTGTCATAGAATCATAGAAGAGACCCTAAAGATCATCTCATTCCACCCCCTTTCAATGGGCATGGACATCGTGGCCTGGAGTTTGTAAGATTTTCTGAGGGTAAATAATTTTTGGGAGATGCTTTCTGCTGCCTTGGCAACCCCAGCTGGGCCAGGAGTGAGGGAAGCTATTCACTTGGTTGTGTGCATTAATCCAATTTCAGTCCTGTCTGGCTGAGAGCAGGAGCCCTGATTAGCAGGTGTGACTAAGGATGTGATTCAAATATTCCTTTTGCATCAGTGTCCAGCTCTAGTGAAGCAAAAGAATGATTTGCACATCATGGTCTCTGTTGTGTTTTTTCCCCCCACAAATTTGCTTTGAATGTAAATGCTGGAGCAGCAGCAGTTCCACCATGGAGACTGAAGCCAGGCTCAGATTTGTCTGAAATTCAGTGATGCTGAAAGCTGGCAGCTGCCTTTTCCTGTCTGTCACAGGGTGAATGTGCAGCAGGCAGTGAGGGACAGGCATGTCAGGGTTTGGGGGCTAAAAGCACAGGTGTCATGAGCTGAAACAGAGGAAAATGGAGCAGTGTTGTGCACAAAAAGCACCGAGATGCCTCTTTCTAGTGGGAGAGTTTTTCCTCTATTATCCCTAATGGAGGAAAACTTGATGCTGAAGGTTTCTGTCCTGACAGCTTTTGGTACTTCCCTGTACTCCCTGTTTTTTGCTAACAAAATCCCAGTGAGCGTCCCCTCAGGGGAGCCTGCACCGTGCTGCCAGAGGGGCTGTGGCTCTCACTGGCTGAGGCTCCCTGTGCCTCTGCTGGGATAGCAACCTGGGACAGCAACCCCTTCAGCCCACAGCAGTGTCTGTCACCCCATTTTACCCTTTTCCTTCCCCTCTCCATGCTCTCTGGAGTGGCAGGCTGGCCCAGGACAGCCTGGGTGCATGGTGCTGGCCTTTTCCCCTCTATAGAATGACTGATCCTCACCAGTTCCCACCCCTGGGGGAGGGTTTCTCTTTCCCCAGCAGTTCATCCTTGTGCCTTGGCTTCTGAACAGGGCACATCACCTCTCTTAACACCCCAGGCTGCAGGCTGACGAGCACAGGGCTGTGTAATTAATAAATGACCATCAGCGTGGCAGTGAGTGAATGCACCAGGCACTCTTGCCAAGCTGTGCGTGTCTGCTGGAGTCAGGAGCAAGCACAAATAAATTCTGGCTGCTGGTGCCAGATGAAGGGCAGAAAGGATATATGAATGTAAAAAACCATAGTTCTTACACATCTGCTTTTTACTGCTGAATAAGAAATTAATGTAATCCATTAGCTAATGCAATCTATTATCAGTCCAGTGATTGATAATCATCCCGAAACAGGGCATGTCCTGGTTTAATATCAGAGCAAGGAAGGGAGGTCTGTCTCCTCACAGAGAGAGACTCAGGCTCATGGCTGCTGGGATCAGAGAATCATGAAATGGTTTGGGTTGGAAGGGACCAGTAAAGCCCATGTCATTCCAGCATCTGCTATGGGCAGGGACACCTTCCACTATCACAGAGTGCTCCAAGCCCTGTCCAGCCCTGTCCTGGACACTTCCAGGGATCCAGGGGCAGCCACAGCTTCTCCTGGCAGCCTTTGCTAGGGCCTCCCTACCCTCACAGGGAAGAGTTTCTTCCTGGTATCCAATCTAAACCTTCCATCCTTTGTGTTAAGGCCATGATGTTCCTTCAAACTGAGCTCGTTGCTCAGGCCTGAGTGAGGCGGTGGGCTGAAGCTGCTGGATGGGACAGTGCTGGGCCAGAGGTTCATGTCCCTGTGTGGGTGGCGAGCTCTCCTGTGCAGGACTCAGGTATCACTCACCTCTCACTGGCCTGCTGCCGGGGTGTGGGGATCAGCCAGGTCACTGCTGGGCATGGTGTCCGTGTCTGTGTCCCAGCAGTGGCACAGGCTGCCCGGGAGGCAGAGCACAGGTGGCACGTGGGGCTGCCCAGAGCCTGGCAGGAGCTGCTGTGACCATCCCTGGGGCGAGGGGCAGGGGGGACCCTGCAGAGGGCGAGTCAGGCCACGCTCCCTGTCCTCCACTCGGGGATAGCTGGAGGAAGAGCTGTGCTGGTTTTGGGGAAGCCGAGGCACTGCTTAGCCCTCCCACGTGAGCATTTGGTGTGCAGCGTGCCTCAGGTCCCTTGTCATATTGCAGGGAAACGGGAGAGGCTGTAGGGAGAGACCGTGCCCCACCACACGGATGCTGCCAGGGCTGGGGACTTGCAGCCTGTCCCTGCATTTCACTGTTTTCATACAGCCTGACAAACGCCAGCACAGCACTCCTGGGACATGGTGGGAACTGAGGGGATTGGTGGGCAGGTTTTGAAGGGGAGTAATGCCCTGGGAACTGGCTGTGACTGGGGAGGGTTCGAGCACTGGGGTTTGTACCAGGAGTAGAACCAGGTATTGTCACATCTGACAGTTTCACTGCAGCTGTGGTTAAACACATCTGTTTGACCTCCATCCATGGCATCCACTTTCTAGAGTGGGGAAAACAGTTCTTCCTGATTCCCTGTATATTCGGTGTTGTTTTTTGCATTAAGTTGCAGGAAGGAGAGGATTTGCCTTTTCAGGGAGGATCCCTTAGGAAGTGTGTGCTGGGCTGAGCTGTCCTGGCCATTCAGCAGCCATCAGTGGCCACTGCTAAATGTTCCCACCTGTGAGATCCATGCTGAGACGGCTTGAGAGTGACCCCAGAGGTGTGGGGGTAAAGGCAGTGCATGTGCTGTTGTGTGACACGGGCAGCAGCAAGGGTGGGCTCGCTGCAGGCAGCAGAGCTGCTCTCATCCCAGAGCTGGGAAATGAAGGAAGTGGGATAAAACCTGTTGTCCTTGGGGGTTTGTTTTTCTGCATATGGAAATCATTGCTGGCAGGGATGTGAAGTGCAAGTTCTGGGAAGGGACAGGATGGGCCAGGTCTAAGGGCAGGAGCACAGCCCCCGCTTGGCTTTGGTCCCCAGAAGGAACTCTTTGGAGCCCCTGGCTCTCTGCCAGTCTGGGGGCAAAAGGAGAACAGGTATGATAAAGGGATTTAAGCTGGGATGTGTCAAACCATACAAGCGAAGGGACTGCAAGAGAGCTGGAGAGGGACTTGGGACAAGGGCCTGGAGTGATGAAACAAAGGGAATGGCTTCCCACTGTCAGAGGGCAGGGATAAATGGGATATTGGGAAGGAATTCTTGGCTTGAGGGTAGGGAGGCCCTGTCACAGGTTGCCCAGAGAAGCTGTGGCTGCCCCTGGATCCCTGGAAGTCTCCGAGGCCAGGTTGGACAGGGCTTGGAGCAACGTGGGGTAGGAGAAAGTGACCCTGCCCTTGGCAGGGGTGGGACTGGATAGGCTTTAAGGTCCCTTCCAACTCAAACCCAAACCATTCTGTGATCCTAAGAAAACCCTCTTGTCTTGGTTTTCTGTTGATACGAGACTGCTCTCATGGCCCCTCTGTGTGCTCCAGGCCCTTGCGTGAGGGGGCCATTGACCTGTGGTGGGCCCCCTACCTGGTCTTACGAGTGGGGCAGGCAGGAGAAGGGGAGTGTGGGACACGTCAGTCCGCACGTGGGTTACCACCTCCAAGTGAAAAGCAGCCAAAGCACAGGCTCCAGCGGTGGAGCTCTCCCTCATCTTTTCCCCAAAGCTAACTTTGCCTTTGCAGGCACAAAGGCGGGTCTGTGTCCCTGCCTTGGCAGGGCTCGCCATGGCCCAGCGTTGGCTTTGTGTGCTCCGGGAGCCGCAGATGGGCTGGGGCGAGTGGCTGCTCAATGCCCGCCTTGTCTGCGGCCACCCAGCCCGCCTTGGGGGTGCTGGCCGTGCCCCTCTTGCTGCTGCTCTGGGTCCCCAGCACCCCCGAGAGCCAGGCACTGCCTGGGGACACAGAGATGCTGTGCCGACCCTGTCTGTTCCTGATGGTCTCCTTGCTCCTGCAGGGACCTGTCCTCTGGCTGCCCACCCCCTCAGAGCTGGGAGGAGGATCCATCCCAAGAGCACGCCGTCCTGCTCAGATGGAGTCGCACCAGCTCAGCCTTTGCCATCTGTGTTGCTGCCATGTGGGTGAGAGAAAGGAGCGTGGGATATCCCCGTTCCAGCAAGGTTGTGGTGCCCCTGCCATGGGACAGAGGGATGAGCCCCTTGCAGAGTGTGTGCCCCACAGAGTGTAGGGACCAACCCTTGGCACTGTTGCTCCCTGACTCCCTGCCCTCCATATCTGCCTATCATATGCATGGTCTCCCTTTGTCCATATCTGTCTCAGACTGCAGAAGGAGAAAGTGAAAAAAACCAACCTATGCACAGTGCAGGGACAAGCTGGGGGTGCTGGAGCTGGGACAGGGGTTGGTGGATGTGGATCCACACAGGGCCTTGGGGGATGTGTGCTGTATGTTCTCCAAGTGCAAGTATGGACTGCAGTGTCCTTCAGGTTAACCTGAAGCAGGTGTGTGGTCAGGGAGAGCTTGGGAGGAGCTGCCTGGAGACAATGTGGTCTTTGTGACTGCTGCAAGAAGAGGTGGCACAGAGCAGCACAGGGCAGGTGGGCACAGCATGGGCTGTGTCCCTTACCTGGTTTCTGCCACCTTCCCTCTTTGGATCTGCCTGTGAACACCACCTTGGCTGCCCAGAGGTTGTGGGAATGGTGGTCAGGGTTGTTTTAATGCCTGAGCAAAGGTGAGAGCAGGTTTCGATGGGTCCCTCCATGCCAGGCTCCTGGCAGGAGTCTGATCCCTCTGTGTTTCCTTCCTGTACCCTCTCTGCATGGGGATGGTCAGTGGGGTCTGGCAGCTGCCCTCTGTCCCCTTTTCCATGCTTCCACAGTGGAATTTCAGGGTGAGCTCTTTCCTTGAGAACTGGGAAACCGCAAACACTGCCCCTGATCCCCCTTGCAGCCCCCCTGCTTTCCGTGTGAAGGTGGGGGGAGAGGAGGGGAGGGAGTAGCAGGAGACTGGAGCTGTTGCAGGGTGGGTCCCCGGGTGCAAGTGGTTTATGTCCCCATGGTGTGTGGGGTAGGAGCACAACAGGGTGGCAAGGCACTACTGCTCCTATGGCTCTGGCACTTGTGGGACTAGGGTGCACTGCTGGAACCCCTCACCTGTGCTCAACCCTCCACCCTGTCTTGATCCCACTGCCTTCTTCCACCCCACCTCTCTGTGCTCTTCACTCAGCACCAGAGTCTTTTGGGTGGCCAAATATCTGTATCTATCTCATGGAAGTTCCATCTTTTTGAAGAATTATTTCCTCATTTTCACAAGGGTTGTCTCCCCAGGTGGCCAGACCTCATGCTTTTGGAGCACTGGATACAGCTTCTGCTGAAGGAGCATCTGTCCCCCAGTGCCCTGTGGGAGTGGCTGCTGTCCCTTGTGCCTGGCCACCTGGCTGCCCTTCATGCTGCCGGGCACGGTGATGGATGGTGCCACATGGGTGGGCTGAGAGAGGCTTCACAGAGTCTCTCTCATCTCACTGCTCTTTCTCCATATAATAGAAGAATATTTAGTGTATATGGGGCTTCTGCTGCAAGCTCCATGCCTGGGTTATAGCTCTGGGGAGAGGGAAAAACGCCCCTGCAGAGGATGGTGGTTAAGACATCAAAGGCATTGAGGCGAGAGGGATATAACAAAGATAATTGTCATGGGTGCTTCTTTCTCGGTGCTGGGAATGAGCTGTATGAGCTGGAGAGAGACACTGCACAGAAATGTGCTCTTTGGTGGTGTCAGAGGCAGCTGAGGTGTCAGGGATGTCAGCATGATGAGGTGCCATTCCCATCTAAGCTCTTGCTACATGAGCTGCTGCCTCTGGTAGGGAGAGGCAGAGCAGGGTGCTAATCCCCTGGGAATGAACAGGAGGCAGAGCACTAAGGCTCTTTTACGTTTTTTTCCCTCCCCAGCGCTTGTAGTTCTGACCTAGAAATTTCTTACTGCATTTGCTGAGCTGGCTTAAAGACTTGGCTAATTTCTGGAGGATTAATTCAGAGAGTATGGGGAGGGAGGGTAATATCTACTCCTAATGCTGTAGGCCAACCTGCTCAGGGTTCCTAGCTTGGGGACAGGTGTTGGTCTGTCCCCAGGTGTCCCAGGGGCACATCCACCGTGCAGGTGCCTATTGGGGAGCACATCATGATGTAGTTGTGTCTTGCTCTGGTCCTTTCATTTGTTTTCACTGTTTAAGCAGAAAACCTAATTCTGGTCGTCAGTGACACAATTTCAGCTCCTGCTGCTGTTCCTCCTCCCTGGAGGTCCCTGTGACTGATGTCCCCAAGGCCCTGTCTCAGCCTCCCAGTTTGGGGTGGGCACCTCCACCTTGGCCAGGGCTTTCACAGTGGGCCTTGCCACAGGGATCTCTGGGGTCCTCTGGAAAGGGGCTGCCAGCAGAAGATCTGCAGAGATCTGCTGGTAGTGCTTGGGCTTTGGAGGATCCTTGTGCCCCTTGTGGGGTGGTGCTGGTCCTCCCTGCAGCGTGCCTGCAAATCACTTTCCAGTGTACCCAGCACCGCTGTGGAGGGAGCATGCAACAAGCTGCAGTGTGGGTAGTACTTGTTCCTTTAAAGCCACTCGTGCTCAGGATCATTCCTCAGATGTGCAGTGACAGCAGCTGTTTTTCAGGTTGCAAATAGCTCCATGCCCTGGAGAGTGTATGGGGGAATGTATTTCCTTGATCTCCACAGGCTCTTGATGTGCTGATGAAAGTGGATTCCCTGTGTAACAGCAAAGTAAGGGCAGGTTGGCAGTTTCTTTCCTTTCTATGCTTTTCTCATGGTGTTTTGGGAGGAGGCAGGGTGAAGGGACTGTCAGCAGCCCTTGGACCCATCTGTAGTGCTGGGGGATGACTCAGGGGCTTGGTCCTTCGCTGCAGTTGTGGGAATGTGGGGGAGAGACCCACAGCCCTGCTGGGTTCCCTGCAGCCCTGCCAGAAAGTGCATGGAGAGAACACGAGCTCCTCAGGAGAACTTCTGCAGGGAGTGATTCTGTTGCTGTCTGTTCTTCTGCACGGGGGCTCTGGCAGGAGGCAGAGTTTGTCCTGAACACCACGGTCCAGGCACAGCTGTCACAGCTGGAGGAGCCTGGGCCACCCAGGATTCTGTAAACTCCTTTTTCAGAAGGCAGTACCCAAAACATCTGTTCCCCTGACCTGTGTGAACAGGCAGCTTTGCTGGTAGTGACTGCCATGCTTTCCGTTTGTGTTTTGGCAGAATGATTGCAACAAACAGTAAATGATTTATTAATAACCTGCAAATAGCTGCTCACCAGCTGAGCAGTGGGATGTGTTTGCACTCTCTCCTTGGGTGCAGGGAGCTGCCAAAAGCACCAGTGTTCAAAGCTGACAAACAGGGTTTGTCAAACAGGGGTGTGCAGTTGCTGGGGCTGCTCCTGGGGCTGAAGTCACTGGGTGCTGAGGCTCTCCCCAAACCCAGCTGCTTTCATGGGGCACACGGGCAGCACTGTGGCTTTGGGGAGGTGTTCCTCTGCTGGACCCATGCTGGTGCTTGTAGCAGAAGAATGGTGAGGTGAGGAGTGCCCTGCCTGCAGCAGCCCCTGAGCTGTAGGGGTGCTGGGGGACATAGGTGAGGAGCTGCTGTAACCCCAAAGGGCCAGCCTAGGGCAGTGCCCTGCAGCTCACGGATGGCAGGAGCTGCCATTTCACACCAAGTCATCATCTCACGTGGTCTGCAGGCATCTATTTTCCAGTTTTTCCAACTTCTCTCCCTGTTGGAGTTTGGAAATCTGTGGGCATCCTTGCTTGGATCAGAGCAACTGAATTTTAGCTGTTATTTCCTTCTGTAAGTCCACCTTCATCTGGATCCTGCAGGAGCTTTCACACAAGCTGCTGAACTGTGAGGGGTTTAAAGGGAGTGGGGAAGGGTTGGGAGAGGATGTGAGTGGCTCAGCTTCACCCTGCTGTGGGAGGCTGGGAGGATCTGGGAGGTGAGGACAGTGGTGGGGAGAGAGTGAAGGACAGGCTGTGTTCCTGGAACTGGAGCCCAGCCCCATGGCATGGGGAATGACACCACAGGGTAGTGCTTGGCTGCATGGGATGTTTCCAGAGCCAGGCTGGGACTGTGGAATGGCCTTTCCAAGGAACAAAGCACTACAGCAGTGAAGGTGGTGGGGGCAGTTGCTTCAAGCATCTGTCTCCAGGTGTGTGCAGCACGTGGGAATCAAACTGCACTGGAGATCCACTGCAGAGGAGTGTTATCCGTGAGTGTAACCCTCCTCCAGACGTTGTGTGCTTGTGAAAGCACCTGTATCTCTGCAGTGGAGCCTGGCACAGCATCCAAGCCAACAGGTTCCCTTGGAAGAGAGTGGGAATTGGCAGCTGTAAGCCCAGAGAGCAGGAAAGAGTGTGAGGTATGCAGGTGGCTGGACCTAGAAGTTCCCATGCAGGACCTGGAAATGCTCCCTGCATCTGTGAGCAAGCCCAGGGTGTCAGCTCTGGTTCCCTGGCAAAATTATCTGCAGGTGCCTTGTGCTGGGTGGATGGGTTTGCAGTGCAGAAGGGCTCTGTGGATGGCAATGGGAGCTCTGCTGTGTGAGCTCTTCCCCTGCATCTGCCTCCTCTGGAGAAGTCCAATGTGTTACTGCTCAGGCTCCACTGTGAAGGTGCTGAACACTGAGGGGGTGTCGGAGTCCAGTCTAATGTAGTCTGTACTGCTTAGGAAGCTTAGGAAGTGGCACTTGCTACGCCCTCAGTATTGCTGTACTAAACTGGGTTATCTCGCCATGAGAGATAACTGTGAGATTCTTTAGCATACGATGCTCCTGGTGCTGTGCTCCTCCGGTCCCATCAGCTCTGGGCGAGGGAGCTGGGGTTGATTCCTGCCTACCCGTCAGGAGAAGCACCAGCAAGTGCCACTCACTCTTCTCTGGGAAGGAAGACCCTATGAGGTGGTGACGCTGCCCTCTGCCCCTGGATTCCAGAGGCAGCCAGTGAGTCACTGCTGCCGAACATCCCTTTGCTGCTTCCCTCGCAGTCTGCCTCGCTCTCCACAGGCACGGCATGGCTGTGTCTGCACATTTGCTTTACTGCTAATGGAGCTGCTGCTCTACCCATTGGTTCCTGCATCCGGAAAGGGCTCACGAGAGCATCTACAGCTTTTCCTTTGCTCCGCAGAGCCGCTCGGGTGCCTGGATAGCTGCAATGTTTGCCGGATTTCATCAGAGGAGAGGCGCATCTTTCTTAATAGCCTGTGTAATTTTTTCCAAAGGGACCCATTGCATTAAATCTTTAATCCAGCCAGCTGCTAAGGGAGAACAGTCAGGCTCTCCCTGCCTTTGCTGTGGAACTCTTTCACCGCCCTAATGTTACCTGAGAGGCTTTCCCCATTGGAGTAGCTGGAGCTGGTGCAGTTGGAGCCTTTGGAAGGGAGCTGGGGTAGCAAAGGGCCTCATTGCTCCTCTGCTTTCTCCCTGTCCTTTGCTGTAATGCCATATCCAGGCATTACACTGTGTGCCAGGGAAGCAGGATCTTCTCTGTGTTGTGTGTACTTGGGTCACATCAGCTGGAACAATGTGAGATAAACTGCGTAGGATTTGGGATGTGCTTTTGCAGGGCTGCTGCCAAAAACCCTGTTCAAGCAGGTTGCTTCTGCTTGTGATTTCTTTTCTTTCCATCCTCAAAAATCCTTGCTTGCCCCAATTTCTTAAGAGTTTCAGAGCTGCTGACTGTCATTTTTAGTAGCTTTTTTTATAAAACACCTTTTGGAAATCAGGTGACATTTTCCTGAGCCTGATGCTACCTGCCCTGCTCCAGGGCAAGGGAGATAAAGGGCTCTGCTAGCCCAGCTCACGCTGTCCCATTGATGCTACTTGTGCTGATGTGACTTTTATGTTGCATTTGCTGCATGCTCTGACCTTTTCTTCCTTCCTGTCCCCTGCTTTCTGCCCTCACAGGCTTCTCTGTGAGGCAGGAGTGATTTGGGAGGAAAGCCTCATTCATTTTTCATGCTCAACCATGGGTGCAGCTGTTGACTGCTGGCAATTGTCTTTGATAGACATTTACAGAGACAGTGACCCATGAGAGAGTAAATCAAAGACTCCAAGCTGCTGCCTGGGAGGCACCTTAAGCTGATGTGCTCCTCTGGAAATAGTGGGCAGGTAACAAAGACACATCTGCAAATCAGGCAGAGTTCAGCAAGGGATGCAGCTTCCCAAAGAAAAGGGGCCTGAGGATGGCTGGGACATCTTCAGACTTATCATAGAATCATGGAATGTCCTGAGTGGGAATAAACCCATGAGGATCATCGAGTCCAACTCCTGGTCCTGCACAGAGACCCCAACAATCCCACCTTGTGTATCCCTGAGCTCTGGCAGCCTCGGGGTTGTGACCATTCCCTGGGGAGCCTGGATATCACTGGGCACCAGAGCTGCAAGGCTGGAGGGAGGGTTATTATGCTTGGATTGCACAGCTTGCCTCCTGTGGCTGTAGTTCTGCAGGAGGCTTTTCCGTGGATGAAGATGATGCTTTGCATCTTTATTTGTTTATTTTTAATTTTCGTATTTTTATTTGCATCTTGGTGCCTTGAAAAAGCCTTAGCTCTGAGCACCTCTCTGTGCTCCCATGGCTGGGTTCTTGGGATGCCAAGGGACGAGTCAGCTCACTCCAGTGCTGAGGAAGTGTGGTTGGACTGGGTTGTGTTTTGGTTCTCAGCAGATCAGCTGAGCTGACTCATTTCTGCTCCTTTGTGCTGGAGGTGAGTTTCACAGTGTGACACAGAGGTGTCCCAGAGCTGGTTCCCATCAGCCTGCACACACACCTCCCTGGGGTTTCCTTCCCTCTGTCAGCATGGCCGCATCCTTTGAAGGCAGCAGCGAGGTGAAGGTGCGAATAGAGGGGAGAAGAGCTGATGCTGCAGGATGCCAGGGTCTCCCTCCTTGCCTGCACCCCTTGTGCCCAGCAGCAGGAACCCTGCTCCACCACACGGGGTGTAGTGTTGGGCGGGAACCACGCGTTCCTGGCACGAGCCTGACGTGAGCACGTGGAGCAGAGCCCTGGAAGCAGTCGGGTTCCTCGGGGCCCATGCTGGGAAATGGAGGGCTTCCTGGAACCCTGGTGTGTGGCTGCCCCTGCACAGCTAATCCCACCAGCTTCCAGGCCCGTGGGTGTCCCTGAGGTGCCAGAGCTTAGGAAGCTGATGTGAGTGGCCTGGGCAGCTCCGTGGCTGGAGCTCTGTCCATGGGGATGTGAGCTGTACTGCAGCAGAGCTCTTCTCAGGTGAGGAGTCTCATGCAACTGCTCATTTTGCTGGCACTGACCATAGGGGTAATTGTCTTTGTCCTGCTCAATGGGGCTTTAAATATTTTGCCTATATTGTGAAGGATTGGATGTGATTGGCTTTGTCAGTTGTCTTATTTTCCTGAAATAAGTCAAAGTATTTGCTTTCCCTTGGGTGCTATTTGGGCTCTGTACTCTGGCAGTCCTGGAGGTTTTAATTTTACGCAACTAGCATTTCAGAAGTTGTAGAGGTTTGTTTTGACTTTGTTTTAATTAAATTGCTATAACCTGGGGGAAATCTTTGGCCTTAATATAAATGGAAAGTCTTATTCTGAGTAAATCCAACATCCCTGTCTAGCTGGTGATTGCGCTGTTTGGAGTTTTGATAGGAAAAGTTAAAATTTTACTCCAGGCTTGAAAGTTTGCAGTCATTGACTGCAACAGGCAGGGCCAGCTCAGTGGTGTAAGAGGATTGTGTTAATCTATTGTTTGGGAAAGAAGTAAGATTTTAATCAATTCTGTTTTGATGCAGAAATGGGATAATTACTGCTTGAGAGGTGAAAAGAAAATGCTTGGAGGTAGAAATGGTGCCTGGTGTTGGATCCTGAGCTTGTTGAGGGTCTGTGCCCCTCTGGGCCAGTGCTTCCTGAGGGATGTGGTGCTTGTTTGGGAACTAGGGAGGATTCAAGTTCCCATGGGGTCCGAGTACTGTCTCCTCCTAGAGCAGCCTCTCCACCACACAAACCCCAGCTTCCAGGCTGGGTCTGCTGCCAGTTCTCAAAAGTCCAGGTGGGCTTGAGTTGTGAAGGCCTGGGAAGGAGAGATGTTCAGGACTCCATGCTCATGGGATCAGTGGATGGACTTAGTACAAATCCGAGGGAAGCTTGAGGCTGTGGATGAGTCATTTCCCAGAGAGGCTGTTGCACATTCGGAAGAAATTTTTCCCTGTGAGGGGGGGGAGGCCCTGGCACAGAAGCTGTGGCTGCCCCTGGATCTCTGGAAGTGTCCAAGGCCAGGTTGGGCAGGGCTTGGAGCACTCTGGGATAGTGGGAGGTGTCCCTGTCCATGGCAGGGGCTGGAACAAGATGAGCTTTAAGATCCCTTTCAAGCCAAACCATTCTGGGATTCTGTGATTCTATGATTTATCCATAATTCCCTTCCAAGCAGGCCGTGCTAGGTGAGAGGCAGCTGGTCAGGTGCTCACCCCGCTCATTTTGTTATGTATGAGGTGATCTCCTATGCCTGGCTGTCAATTGAAGTTTGATCTCTCTCCAGCCACTGGTGCCCCCTCCCTGCCCTGGTGAGCTCCATGAGGGGCCAGAGCAGTGCCCAGCAGTCACAGGTGCTTTAGGAAACTGTGGGCACAAAGCTGGGGTGAAGGTGAAGCGATACACGGAATAAATAGACTCCACAACTCGATAAAATTATGAAGTGGGTATGTATTGCTGGCGCCCTCACACAAGCGACATAGCTCTCGTGAAAACTTGTGCGTTGGACTCTGGTTTGAACCCCATTTTTATTTACTGAAGTGTTCCATATGCAGTGCATTGCTCAACCTTTCATGCATATTCGACCCCTGGCCCCGCCTGTCCTCGCCTCGCATGGTAATTAGATCTTTGCCCTCCTGGGCAGGCGTAGTTCACATCAGCGGTCTCCCGGGGGTCTCTCGGTGGTCTCTGAGGCTGAAGATCATGGTCTTCCTCATGACTGAACTTCTGAACTTCTCTCAGCTGCACATGCGCTTTGGTCCCTTGGTGCTTATCTGAGTACGTCTGTCGGTCTCGATGAGTTTGGAGCCAGAGGGGTCCCTTTATCTGGGTTTCTTGCATCCCTTGGTCTTCTCCTGGTATTGTTCTTTATGCAAGAAGCTTACAGAAATTTGCATTTTCCTATGTCCTTTGTACCATGGCCGAGGTTTCTTAAGTAAAAGGTTAACATTCAGCACATAATTCTGCAAGTTAAAATTCAAATGCATAATTCATATTGCTAACGCAAGTGAACCCCAAAATCTCTATTTCAAAGGGAGCACCAGGGGCTCACTGAGCAGCCACCACGGGGTGTACAGGACCAGGGGGAGTGGGGACAGCACAACTCACAGTGAGTGTTGTGTGGTCAGGGTGGCCTTGCCCCACGGGCTGGCAGCTGGGCACAACCCCTCCGTCCCTCTTCCGCTTTGTCTTTCTCCAGCCACAACACTGCGAGTCCTGGCCCCATTTGGGAAGCCTTGGGGGCTGTGTGCTTGCTAAGGAAACCCTTGTAATGGACCCCCTGGGTGTGACAGGGGTGGTGGGGGACACAGTTGTCAGGAGCCAGCTGTGGGAGGGGGCTGCTCCTCCTTGGAGCTCTGCTGTCTGTGGGATGTCGGCAGCTGCATCGATCCAGTCCCCTGCTTTCCCAGCCTGGAGACTGCTTGCTCCATATTGATTATATTTTTCTTTTTTCTGAAGACTGATGAAGTTTGCTGGGCTCTAATTGCATGAATTATTCTCTTTTCCATTTTCTGAAACCCTTGATCGTGGTAATGAGTTTTCCAATTTTTGCTCCGGGTTTTGCCAGGGCTGTTTTTTCAGGGAAGAAGAACAACTGGTGTGCAGTGAGCTGGGTCTGTTCCCAGGCTACGTGAGTAAGTGGGGACTATGCATGTCCCAGTTTGTCCCACTTGGGCAGGATCTGGGGGTTTTGTCCCTTTTGATTTGAAAGAATCGTCGAATTTCAGAATGTCCTGACTTGGATGGGATCCACGATGATCATTGAGTCCAGCTCCTGGCCCTGCACAGACACCCCAACAATCTCATCCTGTGCATCCCTGAGAGAGTTGTCCAAGCACTCCTGGAGCTCTGGCAGCCTCGGGGCTGTGGCCATTCCCTGGGGATCAAATTAATTTTGGGTGGGTCCCAAGCAGTGTGGGGGCAGGGCCAATGAGGCCGCTTTGGGGAATGGTGCAGCAGAGGCAGCAGCCCTTGCCCATCAGACAGCCCTGCCAGCTCCAAATATCCTCAAATTATACTACCTTTGTTTCTCCTTTGGCTGTGTTTACTCCCATCACCTCACTGTTGATGTTTTAGACTTTCTGCAGTTCTTTTGAACTCAACAAACTATTTTTAGGAGGTATCAACCAATTTTCTCTTTTTTTTTTTTTTTTCCACTTAGCAAGTATCTAAAGGCCTGTGTGACTCTTTCAGCTGCCTGTGCTGCTGGCTGCTTTTCCCTGCCCTTATCTCTTTCCTGCAAGCCTGAGCCAGGTTTTTATGCAGGCATCAGGGAGCAGCACCAGGGACAGCCCTGCTTTGGGAGGTAATTATCCCTGTGTGCCCATGATTTAACTGCACAGTGCTGTGAGTGGGGAGAACCTTTTGAAGTGGGATGAAATAACCTGGCAATTTCCATCGATCCGGGGGGTTAAAAAGGGAATTGAATTTCAGGAGCATGCACATGCCATGCTGCTCCAAAAAGGGTCAGATGCTGATCAGCTGCTGCAGGTGGGTTACTGGATCAGCACTGGCATTTCTGTGCTGGGGGCTGGGGCTGCCTCTGTGCTGCCACGCTGGATTTGGTGGTGAATCCACCTCTGCTTCCTGGGTGCTTCTCTGGGAAGGTGAATTTTTGTAGAATCATAGGAAGGACCCACAAGGACCATGGGTCCAACTCCTGGCCCTGCACAGACACCCCAACAATCCCACCCTGGGCATCCCTGGAGCGGTGTCCAAATGCTCCAGGAGCTCTGGCAGCCCTGGGGCTGTGCTGCCCGTTCCCTGGGGAGCCTGGGCAGTGTCCAGCACCCTCTGGGGGAAGAACCTTTCCCTGAGATCCAGCCTGACCCTCCCCTGGCACAGCTCCAGCCATTCCCTCAGGTCCTGTCCCTGTCACAGAGAGCAGAGATTGAAGCTGCCCCTTGGGAGGAGCTGCAGCCCCTGTGAGCTCTGTGCTCCATCTCCTCTTCTCCAGCTGAACAAGCCAAGTGCCCTCAGCTGCTCCTCTTATGGCTTCCCCTCCAAACCCTTCCCCATCCCTGTAGTGCAATGCTCTCCCTGTGTGATTCTGTGTTATTTCCAAGAAAGAGGGTATTTTACCTTAATTTGGGCAGCACATCTGGGTTTGCTGCTGGAATTTGAGTAGTTGTGCTAAGTGATATATTGGGTAAATCAGTAAATTGATGTGGTTGGCTCATGATAGGTACCAGCACAGAAGTGTGTGCATAATGCAATAGAGCTGGCAATTACAGCAAAGTGCCTGCTTAGACTGAAATTATTGAGCCTCTTGCACACTCTACACTTTATTACAGCTGTGTTGAGATGTAGCACTTCCCAGAGGGCTCCACAGCTCTGCCAGCAAGTATATGTCGCTCCCAGAGCTGTGCTGTTCCCGGGAGCTGGCTCCAGGAGCCTCCAGATGTGTTTCTCCAGGGCACTGGGCACCAGAGAGGACCTGCAGTGTGTTGTGCCACTGTGGGCTCGTGTTTGCACAGAGCACGGGCACATTTAGAACCACGATGAAATGCTTTGATGAATTCTGGATGGAACCATTTAGGTTGGAAAATTCCTCCAAGATCATTGAGTCCAGCTGTTACCTCAGCACTGCCCAGCCCACCCATGTACCCTCACAGAGAGGAATTTCTTTCCAGTCTCCCATCTAATCCTGCCCTTGGTCAATGGGAAGCCATTCCCCCTTGTTCTGTCACTCCAAAGTCCCTCTGCAGCTCTCCTGGAGCCCCTTTAGGCCCTGGAAGGGGCTCTGAGCTCTCCCTGGAGCCTTCTCTTCTCCAGGTGAGCACCTCCAGCTGTCCCAGCCTGGCTGCAGAGCAGAGGGGGTTCCAGCCCTTCAGAGCATCTCCGAGGCCTCCTCTAGATTTGTTCTGATGTCTGTTGTGCATCTGTTTCTTATATCAGTTCATACTTGCATTTAACATATTTCTTCACATGCACATGTTGATAATTGGTTTTGAACATCCTGTGAAATAATGTATTCCAATTTTATTTTTATAGCTATTCCAAAACATTTGATGATTCTCTGGTACGCTGGGTTAACCAGCAGTGAAAAATTTGGCCTCAGTCACTGTGGGTGTATTTAAAATAGGGTGGGAGAAGTTTACTTCCTAAACCCCAAGAATTAGTGCTCAAAATTTAATAAAAAATAGTGATTATCAAAATTCTTCCAAATTGGCTGAAAGATTTGACTGGGAGCTGATGTGTGACATCAGTGGCCAGTTTTCAGCAGTTTGAAAAATCTCTGCCCCAAGGTCCTTTGAAGTCCCCACGGTGCTTTCAGGTGACATGGAGAGGCTGGTCCCTCCCCAGCTGGCATTAAGAGAAGGATCATAAGAAATTCTCTTCCACCTGACCTGAGGACACAGATGTTCTTGGGGGATTAGGAAGCTTCCTCTCACCCAGTTTTGGGGATCTCAGCAGGCATTTTTGCCTTGCGGGGAGGGGGACTCTGATGACAACAGATGGAAACTGGGTTACCAGGACTCCCACGGTGAAATGACCCCTTTGCTCATCCTGGGAGGAGCAGGCAGCAGTGCCTCCTGCTCCAGGCTCTGTTCCTGATGGGTTGCTCAGGCTCCAGCTCCTCCTCTGGCCCCCCTGGCAGCTTTTCTAGACTGTTCTGCTGTTGTCAGTGCTCAGTGTCACACCTCCAGCCTAGGACTCCACTTGTGCATCCTGCTGGGCTCTGTTCTCTGCGCTGCTGGAATCAGCAGCTCTCCGGGTTTCAGCCAGCCTGGGAAAGGGACAAAGGGAAGGGGAGCCTTAAACCAGCCAAGGTTTTGCTTGCAGAGATGGGGTAACTGCTCCCACAATGGCTTAAAGCTGTTTTAATTGCTTCCCCTGAACACTGGGCAGTCAGGTACTGGTGAACATCGCCCATGCTGTCCTGGGGGAGGGATAAACTGTGGGAAGCATGGCTGAAGGAGGAACAAGATAGGCTCTGCATCAGCTGCTGAGTGGCTTTTAGGGATGCAGCTTCCCAGAAGAGCTTCTTCCCAGAAGGGAGAAAAAAAAGTTGATGTGTTTAACTGGTGTTGAGTGGTCTAGGTGTGGAGTGAAACTGGAGCCCTGGAGAAATACAGTTAGGGTCCTCTTGGACTGTAGGAATGGATGGAGGAGCTGTCAGCTCAGAACCCCCTTTTCCTCTGTCCCTGCTTCTGTCTATCCATATTTAAGAATTGTATTTGGAGCAAAAGCTGCTTGGGGAAGCCACAGAGATGTAACCCGATCTGATTTGCTCACAATGGGATCGGGAGCATAGGGACTGGGGGCTGCAAGTAGTCTCTGGGAATGGTGTAAGGGGCACCTTTCAGGGCTGTCTGCCTTGTCCCACCCTGCTGGCTGGCCACAGCACCTGGCAGAGAAGCTTCCCAGTTCACACATAAGATGTTTGAGGTGCTGGGATGTGGCTGTGATGATTTCTGCCTGAGAAAGCATTGTGGTTGTTTGCAAGTTGTGACCGGTGCTGGTTCCCATGTCTGCGATGGCTTCACTGTGTTTGGAGGGTTCTGAAATGGGGAATGTTGGTCTCTAGGGCCCAAGGCAGTATATGCACAGGAATGTGTGAGATGACCCAGACAACCAGGCTGTGTTTGACTTGTGGGTATTTTTCTCCTCTCAGACGCTGCAGCCAGAGGTGTGAGATGCCTGTGCCAGGGCTGGGTGATGGCTGTGCAGCCGTGCTCAGCATCTCCCAAGTCCCAACGCCGTGCAGCTTCTGATTCCCCCTTTAACTTCTCCTCCACAGCTCCTCTTAAAAAATCAGTTTATGTCTCTGCAAATTAAACCACTGTTTCGCTTATGAAGTGTTTCATTCCACTGATAAGTGAAAGTGGGAAGCTGTCGCATCTCTGAGTGCGTGGCTGCAAACCCCAGCACAGCAGATTGTTAATGTGAAATTAGAGAGTTCAGCAGTATCTTGGCAGATTGCCTCTGCTGCTTAATAGGAGGCACCGAGCTCCTCTGGGAGCCAGCTGGTGTGACAGCCCCGTCTGAAGGGCTGACCACTCATTCTTTGAGCAAGGAAGGGTCTGAGGGCTGTTCCATGTCCTTGGGGCAAAGGAGACAGCCCGTCCCCTGCCCCAAGGCACCAGCACAAAAGCAGAGGCTGTAGCTCAGAGGAGTGATGTGGGAGCTTGTGCTGCTTCTGCCCCAGCACTGGTTGTGCTTTCAGCCCGATGGGTCCCAGTCAGCTTGGTCCAGCGTGACTGGGGTGTGCTGGTGGAGCTGTGGGGCTGGAATCCACTTTTTGGGCACAGATGGAGGTGTTTATGGAGCTGTCCGAGCTTTCAGGTGTTGGTACTTTCAATGCCACCATCCCCAACGCACCCAGAGCTTTCACCAAGGCAGTGTTTCCTCCCGTTTGTTTCCAGGTGCTGGCAACGTTGGGCTCACGGACTGAGCTCTGCAACCTTGTTGGGAGCCTGACTCGCTGCCAAGAGCTGTGGCTCCTACCTACCCCCCAGCAGAGGGTACTGCAGGAATGTTTGGTGTCCCTGGCTGCAGGGCGTCCCCCATGCATCTGGAATGCTGGGGAGGTCTGGCTCGCTCCTTGGGTTTTGTGTCCACCGGTCTGTCGAATCTTCCTGCTGTTTTTTTTGGGCAGTCTTCCAGATTGCCTTTTTGTCCCTGAACAGTTTTGCTTTGCAAATGCCAAAGGAGGATCCCTGGGGCAGGATCGCTGCTCCTCTGCCTTCCCAACAGGTGGTGGGGGGAAGAGGGGGATTCAAATTAACGCCGCTCTTCCTCTCCACTCTTCCTGCTGCCCTGGCCAGCTCCGTCTCCCGTTGCCTTGGCACAGCCAGGAGCTGGTAACATCACCGCTGCCAGTGACCCCGCTGTCCTCCTCACGCTCCAAGGTGTGCGTGCCTCAGCCCAGTTTCCTGCGGGAGAACCGGTGCTGTGCCTTTTTCTATCGCAGGGAAACAAGAGTTTGTCCCCTTCTGCCTCCCCATCTCTGATCTTCCCCTCGGCTGCCTCCCGCTGCCTCCTGCCAGCCCCCTCTGCTCTCGCCCGGCTCCTCCGCTCTCCTCCGGCTCATCTGACCTCCTTTGACGTGTTGCATTTCACCGTGGTCGGTAACGGGGAGCCGATGGCAGATAAGAGGGGTGACAGTGTTACCGGCTGTCGCCGCGCCGCGCAGAGCCAGCCGGCGGATGCTCCGCGCCCCGCGCAAACCCAGGAGCGCCCGGGACCCCTCCCCAGCTGCGGCGGAGCCCATCGCAGGGAGAAGGTGCGAGCCGGGGGAGGGTGGCTGTGCGGAGCAGTGCGGGAACGGCTTCGTTTCCCCACCGGCGAGAGGGGAGCAGCCCCGCTGTCCTTCCCCGTGCGTGCCAGGGAGGGCGAGGGCGCCCGGGGGAGCGTGTGCCTGCCCCGAGGTGCTGGCAGGGCCCCCCATAGCCGCGGGCCCCCCCGAGCATCGCCAGCCCCCTGCTTTGTGTGCAGGTCTGCGGCGGCTCGCTCCGTTTGCCGAGATGAATGTCAGCGCCCGGAGCGGGGAGCAGGGAGTGGGGATGGGGCAAGCAAATTATTNAAAAAAGAGCGGGGCCCGGGCCGGTGAGCGGTGACTCTGTCGGTCACAAGCAGGCGGCGGGGGCGGCTGCCCGGGTGTCCCTGGGCCGTGCTCCGCGGGGCGCACCCGGCTGCTCAGGCATTTAATTCCAAGGGGAAAGCTGAGCCGGAGTCTGCAAGAAAAGAAAGGAAATAAGGGAGGAGGGAAGTGGAGGTCAGGAAGGGCTTTCGGCAGCGGATGGCCGTTCCTGCTTGCAGGGGGTGGCTCTAAGCAGTGAAATAGCAATGAATGCAGGTTGTTTATTTTTTAACATGGCATCCACACCGGAGGGATAAAAGGGTGTTCAGGGAGCTTGGGGCTCTGCCAGCTGAGTTACCACCAGTTCTCCTTGCTGTTTCCTCTCTTGGCGTGGCTGGGAGTTGCTGTCAGACGCCCCTTCCCCTGGATGTGCTTCACTGACTTGATCTGGCTTTGCTCCGTGGGGCTGGAGCAAGGTTTGGGTGGCTTTTTTTCTGAAGCTCTTGTTTTTTCTCCGCCCAGCTGGCGTCAGGCGCCGAGGATGCAGAGACAAGTGCTCCTGACTAGGGGAGGGCTGGCAGGAGGATTTCCCTTCGGGTTCGCAGCATCCCCATGTCTGCTGTCTGCTGTGGGAAGGCTTTGTGCTGGAGCATGGGGAGCAGAGCTCACAGGTGACCTCTAACTGGACCAAGTTTGCTTGCTTTAAATGCCTGTGCCTCTCCTTGGGCTCAGGTGTTTGGTGACAGGCTGGGAAGTCATGGTAGGTAGGTGCTGCTGGCAGCTGAGCGTGCCTTCTGCTCTGGAAAACAGGGAGGGAGGAAAACTGGTGGACTCTGAATAGCCTTGGGAAGAGCAAGCGGGGATCCTCCCCACGCTGTAAGAACAGACCCTTTGGAAATTCATCTGAGCAGCCGATTTCTTGGGGTTTCTCATCGCCTCTGAGATCAAACCCCATCCCCTTCCTCGTCCGAGGGCCACCACAGCCACGCTGGGCCACCTGCTTGGAGTGTCTCCTCCACCTGCCCGGTGCCATTCGCCGTGGGGGCTCGCAGACCTGTGGCAGCACTACCGAGGGACCCTTTCTGGCGAGCGCTTTTAATTCTTCCTCTTCCTCCTTCACTCAGCTCTGCAGCATCACATGAAATATTCGTGCAGCCGACAGCTGCCCTGAGCTGTGACCTGCGCCTGCCTCGGGGAGACGGGACTTAGCACCCTCCAGATCTGAGGGCTCACTGGAGCACGCTGTGGACTGTCTGAGTAACTCGTGGCTGAACCCCTCCTGCCCTGTGCTGGGTCCCCCCGGCCCTGCTGCCTCCCGGGGCCAAGGGCTGGTGGAGCGCACGGGGCAGTGGGCACGGGCGGGCTGTAGCATGCCCGAGCGTGCGGAGGGACACAGGGACAGCGGTGGGAGCCATGGCTTCGTTTGGGAAGCTGACGGAGTATTTCAGCCTGAGGAAGTCGAGGCCGGAGCTGCGCTCCAGGCGCTGGGGCCGGCGGAGCGGGAGCTGTTGCTGTAGTGTCACCGAGTGCAGGTACGGGGTGGCAGTGACCCGACTGTCCTGGTGCCTCCGTGCGCGTCCGGGCGCTGCGCGATGAGATGTGCAGTCCTTGGTGCTTTGCTTTCTGTTTGACTCTCTTGGGGCTGGGAGGGGGCTGGGAGCAAGCCAAGGGCTCTGGAAGCATCAGCCTGTTCCTGTCTGGGGCTCCCCCACAGCTCGTTGCTGAGGGATGTCTCTGGCGGGCCCTGAGACTTGGCATGTGTCTCCCTGCACAGGGCACGTCCCAGGTGTCGGTGGCACATCTTGGGTGTCTGCTGGGTGACCACGTGCACCTGTGCCTGCCTGCCTCTGCCTGGTGCTCTCTGCTGTGCCACTGCACTGTTCCCTCGTCGGAGGAGCGAGGTCATTGCACCAAAATCGCCCTTCCCTCCACCTGCCCTGTGTGAAGGCCTCTCTGCAGGGGCAGCAAGAAGTGGCTTCTCAGGCGAAGTGGAATCTGTGTGTACAGGTGCTGATGGATCCTCCTGTCACATAGGAAGGGTCTGGGCAGTGGAGAGGGGAGCTGCCCTGGGCAGACAGACACACGGTTCATCGGCAGCTGGTTTGGGGTATGCACTGATGAGGGGAACACATGATGGGGGGATGGGAAGGATGGCATTTGGGCTGACTGGAAATCCTCTAGGAGCTCAGAGTTGTCTTGGCGGGGTTGCACAGATCCTTGTTTTGCATGTAAACACAGTTACTGCAATTAAGAAAATTGCTCTGTGCCTGGGTGGCTTCTCCTTGGATGTTTCATGCAACCTGTAGGACCGGGCCAGTACTTGGTGCTACTCTGGGCTCTGCCCCATTTGTGTGGGCTCAGCTTGAGCAATGTGTCCCCAAATCTCCTGCTGAGCTGCAGACAGTGCCTCCCTGCTGCTGTGGGCTGTAGGTCTGTGTAGGGACATGCAGGGCCAAAAATAACACCAAGGTGTTCACTTGCCTTCCTCCCTGGTTGCTGAGCACTTTGTACTCTTGTAAAGGTAATTAAAATATCTACAGATTCTAATGAAGGTGGAGCCCCTCCTGCTGCTGCCCATGTTGCTGCTGAGGCAGTGAGGCATGCACAGCTGCCACTGGCTCCCCTCTTCCCTCCGTGGCTGAAGAGGAGTTGCCTCTTCCCCGCTCACTCGTTTCTCTGGAAACATTCCTGACAGAGCCAGGAGCTTTGTTCTGCTCCTTTTTGGCATTGTGGACAGAAACCCTGGTTTCTGCCCTCAGGTTTTTGCTGTCCTGGTGTGGAGTTGGGTGCATGGAAGGGCTGTTGTCCAGGTGCTGCTGAGCACAGTACGTGCCCGGGGTTTGCTGTGTGCAGCCAGGTGTGTGCCAGTGCCTGGCCCAAGGGAGAGGAGGAGGTGCTGCCCCTGTGCACAGGGTGCTACAGACCTGGACCTTGGGGTTGGGGCTGAGTTGGGTGGTTTCCTCCGTAATGGGAGATGTCATGGTGCCTTCCTAGCTCTGAGACATGAGCCACATGTGAGGCACACAAAAGTGGCATTGATGGTGTGTAGCTCACGTACCAAATTTTCCAGGAGATGCTGGCTATGGATGTGGGGCTCCAAGCAGCCTGCTCTGGTGGAAGGCATCCCTGCCCATGGCAGGGAGTGGAACGGGATGAGCTTTAAGGTCCCTTCAACCCAAACTGTTCTGTGTCCAAGTTGTCCCCTCATGCAGGACTGTAGCTCACTGTGCATCAGATGTGGCCACCAGGGCCACTGCCTGTCAGGGCTCAACTCCCTGTGGGGCTGGTGGACCCTCTTCCCCCAAGCAGAGATCCTGTGTGTGCCCAGGTGCTCTGGTGTGGCCAAGCCGGAGTTGCACGGAGCTGTTCTCTGCCCGTTTTTGCCCCCTGGGTCATGCAGCTGCTCCAGGGCAGCTCCTCTGGGCTGGATCTGAGTATGTGGACAGATTTCCTGGTGTCCCTGACCGCCACAGTGACAGGGCTCGAGTGCACCTGTGGATGTTGAGCCCATTCCCTTGATTGCCGTGGTTGATTATGAAAGTAAAACTAAGTGTTGATTGAAGCGTGGGATGCTTTGAAATCAGTGTCACTTATTACCCCAGCTGCTGGAGCTTCTGCCTGTTCCCCCCAATGTCTGTACCTTGAGAAGCTCCAGGAAATCTCCACGGCTGAGATCCAAAAGCCAACACGATGCAGCTGCTGCAATGTCTGGCCCTGCCCTTGCTCTAGATGGTGCTTCTTCCAGCTCTGCTGATCAACTTTCTGCTTTTACTTCATTTCTTCACTCTGTTCTGGGCAAGTGAAGCATGAAGATAAGATCCTCAGCTCCCACATTTTCATGTGCATGGAGATACCAGAGATCCTGCACCCCACGTTCAGCAGGGTGATGTCTAACAGCCCTCAGCACAGCCCTGCCCTGGTTCTTGCTCAGGGCAGCCAGGCTCCCACCACACTTCCCAAGGCTGCATAATCCCCCGGGACCACAGGGAACAGACGTAGGCAGGTACTCAGTCGAGAGCACTGACTGGAGTTATTAAATTCTAAATATAGTGGTCCCACGCATTCTCATAGGACCTAACAGAAATCAGCAGGTGTGCAGTTACGGTTTTAAATAATATTCCTGCGTTTTTAAACTACGCCTCCAGATAAAGCAACACGAGTGAACTGGGATGAGTAAGTGCTGGGCTTGAGAGTTTGTAGGCTCAGACTTGTGCACGGAAGCAGAGCCCAGCAGGAGATCACCTCACTAGAGGTGCTTTTGGGCAAAGGCGCTGCTTGCAGGAGCTCTTCAGCCTCTGCCCTCCTGCTCTGCCCCCGTCTGAGGCACAGAGTGGGTCCTGATTTGTCCCTCTGTGTTGTGTCAGCTGCAGGCCCCTCCAACCCCAGCCCTGTGCTGCAGGAGGGACTGTGTCACAGCTGCCTCCTGTTATTAAATCAGTCACCTGGACAGTTGTCCCTGGGGCTGGGAGGCCCCAGGTGTGACAAGGTGGGGATCAGGGTGTCCCCTGTGCAGCTGTACTGGGACAGGGGCTGGCAGTGTGAGCAAACACCCCAGCCAAGCCCAGCCCAGGGGAGCAGCTGATTTATTTGCAGCAACTTTATTCAGTCTAGCAGGGGCAGTGATGGATGAAGGAGAAACTCCAGCTGACAGGCTCTGTAGCAGGACTGCTTCGTGAGGGATGAAAGTCCGGAGCATCGCAAGGGATATGGGGGTTTGTCTGCAGAACTGGCTGTGGGCGCCTCTGGGTGAAGCACAGAAGGGGCTGGGGGTGCTTGCTGAGGTCTGGGGGGTTGTTCTTTGTGTTACCTTGTGGTGCCAGCCTTGAGGTGCTTGTGCCCAGCTCTGTGTGTTGTCTGGAAGGACACAGAGGATCCGCTCTGGGATGGAGGAGGAGTGGAAGGGAAAGGCAGGTTATACTAAATAGCTCTTCTATTAGTGAGCTACTTGTAAACTGAGAGATCTGGACAACTTATTTTGGGTTCCTGCAGCTTTTACAAAGTGGATCAGAACATCACTGTTGTGTTGTGCTGTCACTGGGCTGAGGGAATGGCCCTGCCCTGCTGTGAATGAGCCAGGCAGGCTCTAGGCTGGGCTGGAACTCTCTGGAGCATGGTGGCACTTCCCAGGCTGCTGTTTGCTGCCAGGGCTGCTTAGCAGTGAGCCAGCCTGGCAGAACACTGGGCTGGGACCCCGGGGGCCCGCAGTGATTCTGGGAGGACAGGGATCCCATGCCAGAGTTAACTAATGGGTGTGGGAGAATTTCTCAAGGACACTCCTGGAGTTGCTCTCAGTCTGGGTGCAGTGCAGGAAAGCAGAACTGCCTGAGAATGTGGGGTTCTATCACCACAGAGGTGACCTGCAACAGTAACTACTTCATTTGGAAAATCATTAAAAATCCCAATTTGAAAGGCGTTAAAGTCCTGTCCAGGGTTGGCTTTTGAGAGAAATTTTCTCTTCTGGGTGGGGACTTGTGGACTGATTCAGTGGCTTTCACTGTTGGCCCAGGACTGTTCTGAGATAGATCCGTTCCCTGGCTTCCGGAAGTTGATGCCTGTTCCCTCTTTGACCTCTGCCCTTCTCTGTGGTCCCCATAGAAAGGCTTTGATGAGCTCCTCAGGAGATCACTGCCTAGTTATGGAAGATATTCAGGATGGGGGAATAGAGGAGGAGATTTATGCCTGGGTTTGGGTCCTTCTCCTGGGGGACACCTTCAGCCCTGGAGGCAGAAGAGCTGACAACCCCCAAAAAACTGGGGCTGAAGCCCCTACATCCTCAGTGGGCTCCAGGGATTTTCTCTGGCTTGGGGTGGCCTGTGGTGGAAGCCAGGGAAGCTCAGCATGGAGATGGGGGAGGAGAGGAGTTTGGCCGTGCTGGGCCTGCAGGGTGGCAGCTTTAGGGTTCCGCTGCCTTTTTTCTCTCAAATACCCGAGTTGTAAGTTGGTGTTAATTAACAATGGATTAGATTATGTAAGAGTTAAATTATGTAAAAATCCCAATTTGCTGGGCCTGGTTTTGCCCATGTCATTAGACAATCTCCAGCTGAAGAAGGGGTGCTCAGGGTGACGCTCCCATCTTTGCACTCCTGGGGGGGCAGAGGTGGGTCCAGGTGTTCCTTTTGGTCCCAGGGTCAGAGCCTGTCCCAAGCCTTGTGGGAAGCTGGGCCAAGGAGCTGCTTTTTGCCATGGGGAGCTGCTACTACCTCCACTCCTTCAGGGGTCTTTTTCACACTGATACCCTGGTCCATGTCCTTGCTGTGCAGTGTGATGGGCTTTGAGGTGGGGAAGGGTAGTGGGGAATGTTTTCCTGGCAGGATTGTGCTTAGTTGTTTTTGGGTGCTTAAAAATATCTCCTCAGCTCTGACAGCATGTCTGTGTTCGAACACATGGTTGTGATGGGGGCAGGAGGAACTGGCAAGTTTTGGGGCTGGGAAATTGCACCGAGGGAACAGCTCCTGTGTTAGCAGCACACAGTGTGAGACAGGTAAAGATGGCACGCAAAGATGCCCAAAGGGGCCACTCTGAGGGGCTGTCCTACATGGCTGAGAGTTTGACTGACTTTTCCTACTTTGTTTTTGGCACATTTTGAACAAAACCTTTCTGCTTCCAAATGACAAGTCCATATGGAAAGATATCCGCATTTTAAAAGAGAAAGCTAGCAAGGAACTTGGGAGTGTTTTGGGTTAAGTGGAAGGTTTCCACTTGGAATTAGTCAATAAGGTGTTTGTGACACTTGTACTCCAAACTTCCCAGCGTTCACACCTCCCTTGCCTGCTGAGATGGCAGCAGGAAAATGTGTGTGGCTGCGTGGATTCCCATTTTTTCTGCAACAGATCATTGTAACCTATTAACAAATCGATGTCCATCGCCACTGCATGGGAGTGCTCAGTGCTGGTGCTGGAAGTCCTAAATCTGCTGTTAGTGAATCAGCCTGTGCCTGCTTCGCAGAGGTGCTGAGCATCCATTAATCCTCTTAACTCTAATTCTTAACTGGAAGAGGCGGCTGAGCCTCGGCACTTCTGCAGCTTGGCTGGGCAAGAATGAAGGAAAGAGCTTCAGGAGCTGGAGCTGGAAACTGCAGCCTTGTTCAGCTGGAGGTTGGGAGTGTGGTGACAGGTTTTGAGGTGTCTGAGGCTGCACAGCCCCATAGGGCTGTCTTCAAGGGCAGCCTGTGTCCTCTTGGGTGAGGCTTGTTTGGAATGATGCTCCAAAGACTGGAGCCCCTCTGTCGTGGAGGCAGCTGAAAGCTGGAGAAGGCTCTGAGCAGACCTGACTGCCTAAAGGGGGATTATAAAAAGAGGGAGAGCGACTTTTTACGTGGGCAGACAGTGTCAGGACAAGGGGGAATGGTTTTAAACTACATGAGGGGAGATTTAGATTAGATATTGGAATGGAATTGTTCCCTGGGAGGGTGCTGAGGCCCTGGCACTGGGTGCCCAGAGAAGCTGTGGCTGCCCCTGGGTCCCTGGCAGTGTCTAAGGCCAGGCTGGACACTGGGGCTGGGAGCAGCCTGGGATAGTGGAAGGTGTCCCTGCCCGTGGCAGGAGGTGGAATGAGATGGGCTTTAAGGTTCCCTCCAACCCAAACCATCCTGGGATTCTGTGCTGTTTCCCACCTGCCCTGTGTGGCTGTGCCTGGCGGAGTCACTTGTGCCCTTCAGCTCACGCAGGTGAAGCCCCATCTCTTGGTGCTGGTGTCTGTGGTGAGCTGCAGGACTGAGCCTTCCTGCCCTTTCCCCTGTGCCAGCCTCTCCCCAGGCTGTGTCCCTGGTGTCTCATGACGATGACAGGCTGTCAGCCGTGAACGACTGTGAGCAGAGTGGCAGTGCCACGGGAGGAAATGGCATTTGGCTTTTGTTGCTTGATTGAGCTGCCTGGGTTTTGTATATTAAACCTAAAGAAGCCTTTTGCCTTTGTTTTCCCTGCTGTTTGCAGCACCGTGCCTGGGATCTGTCAGGAAGGGGCTCGGTGTGCAGCACAGAGAAGGAATCTGCCTCCCCATCAAACCTGGCCTTGCACGGGGCCTCTCCACCAAACCTTGACTCCTCCTGGTTCTCCGGGGTTTCTGTGTGCTGGGGGATGCCGGGGTGCATTCCCATTTCCAGCCCCCATGGATGTGGTGTCAGCTCCACAGAGCTCCTGTTCTCGCTGTGGGCTGTGGCTCTGTCCCCTCCTGTGCTGCTGGGGCGCAGGGGGAGGTGATGTGGACAGAGCCAGGGGTGCTCTGGGCCTCTGCCTCTTCCTGCTCCTCACAAACCTGCTCCCAGGGCTGTGTATGGAGGGATGTTTCAGATCTGTCCCATAAAGGCGCCTGCATGTGTGGCCTGAAAGCCTCCTGGGTTTGACAGACTCGAAGAGCACATCCAAGCTCTCAGGGTCATCTTTTGGGGTTTGGGGCCATGTTTTAGCTAAAGGCAAGGCTTGCACATGGTGTTTTCCCTTCCAGTCTCCTTTGAAAGCCAATCTTTGTGATGGGAGATGATCTTGGGAGCTGCCTAATTTCTGCGCAAGCTGAAGCTCATCTTTGCCTGGATTAGGCAGAAAAAGATGAATGGGCATCCTTTATGTTGGAGTGGTAGTTGGATGGGGTAGTGGGAGGAAGGGAATGAAACCGGTATTAAGGGGAATTACAGATAGAGCGTGACTGCAGGAGCCGGCTCCTTCAGCAGAAAGCCTTGGCCTGTGAGTCACACTTTGCTCGAAAGGCTGTTGGATTCCTGATTCCCACCGTCCTGGCACTGAGTCACAGCTGGGTGGGGGCGCAGGTAGGAAACAGAAGCACCAGCAATCCACAGCGGGATTTGCTCAGGGAGAGGAGGGAGGAAGAGATTCCAGACAGCAGTGGGAATATCAGCAGCTGGCATGGGGAAGGTTCCGAACAGGATTCTTCCTGGGTGACCTCTGCCTGCTCCTGACTCTGTAGAGCAGCCTCGGGGAGTGCAGCCCCCAGGATGGGGGGTACGCCGGGCAGTCCCTGGGATGTGTGGGGACACTGGGCAGTCCCTGGGATGTGTGGGGATGCCGGGCGGTCCCCAGGTGTGTGGGGACACCGGGTGCAGTGGGACACTGGGCAGCCCAAGTCCTGGCTTGGGCGGCAGGAGTGGCTTTGTCACTCTGCTCCAGGTGGGAGTGGGAGTTGGGGGGGCCCTGCCAGGCACAGGGTACCTGTGGGGTGCTGCCTGCCCCATAACACCTGGGAAATGCCCCGCTGCATTGGGACATGCACCTGTCACCTGGGGGTGAAGGGAGGGGGCTTGGTGTCCTTGAGCTGCAGGGCACGTGGGGACAATGAAAGGGTGGAAGTGTCAGAGCTGTGAGGACCCGTGGCATGGTGGCAGAGCCCGGGAGCAGGGAGGAGATGCCACTGGGGTTTGGAGACGTCTGAGCACAGAATATCCTCTATCCACCCCCCTGGTGCAGGAGCCTGGCACCTTCCTGCAGGGAAGTTTGGGAGGGCTGTGTCCTTCAAACAGCCCCTTGTGGGGGGAAGAGCCCCCCTAGGAGGAGAGGGCTGCTCCAGAGAGAGCACCCAGGTGATGCTGTCCTGCAGGAGCTGGGCTGAGCCAGCTCGGGGAGAGCTGGGGAGGAAGGGAGAGGGGATATATCAACAAAAGAGATTTTCTCTGGACCCAGGGAAGAAGCATTTCAAAGAGGAAAGGAAAAAAGGACGCTACCATTGGGAATATTTCAAATGGGAAAACTAGAATACTTACTTTAATAATTAAAACATGTTTTCCCCACAAAAATTCTGTGTTTTTTCCTGTAGGAATAGTTGGCAATTATACAAATTAATGCAAGATATTTTTAGTTTGCATTTTTGGATTTTTCCATGGAAAGAATGCAGACGGGAATAAGCAGCTCCTCCTGGCTGTAGCAGCCCCTGGCATGGGGGGAGCACAGCAGAGCCCCCACCCGAGGCAGCCCTGGGTGTGGGTGCTGCTGCCTGGAGCATCCATGTGCTTCCACAGGTGTTTGGAAGCCGCTGGAGCTGGAATTTGTTCCTGTTGGCTGCTTGGATGCTCCGGGCCCTCTGCTGCCTGCCCTGTGTGCAGGATTTGTGTGGCTGTCTCTGGTACATCTATGTTTTGGCTGCAAATCCATGTTTGTAGAAAAACTGGAAAGCTCCAGTACATTTTCCTGCTGCTTTAAAGAACAAATAGATAAAATTTATCACAGAATCCCAGGATGGTTTGGGCTAGAATGGAGCTTTCAGCTTATCTCGTTCCAACCCCATGGGTAGGGACACCTTCCACTGTCCCATCCAAGCTGGCCTTGGGCACTTCCAGGGCCGGGGCAGGCACGAGTTCTTCACTGGGAGAGTGGGAGGCTATTCCAGCTGATGATTTTAGGGGATGTTTTCCCTGCAGTAGGGATGTGTTTCCCCTGGCAGACCCTGGCTCTGCCTTCCTCTGCGGGTGCTGAGCTGCAGCTGCTCACAGAAGTGGAAGAGTCCCCATCCCTGGAAGCACTGAAAAAGTGTGTGGATGTGGCACTTGAGGACATGGCAAATTGTGGTGCTGCTGGGTCGGTTGTTGGATTTTATACTCTTGGAGGTCTTTTCCAACCTTGATGATTCTGTGATTCTCCAGACAGCCTGGCAGCTGAAGCTGTGCCAGGGTTCTTGTCTGGAAATAGGAAGGCTCTGGGCTCTGCTTTTTGCATGCCATGGCCAGCGCCCAGCCCAGCCCCGGGGGTGGGTTCCTGCAGTGCAGCGGGGCCCTGGGGCTGGCTGGCACCCTGATTCCTGCAGGAATCCTGTCCCCGAGTGCTGCTGCCCAGGCTGGGCTTCCTCTGGGCTCTTTTGGGGCTGTTTCCTCCTGTTCTTCCCCTGACAAGGCAGATAAAATCCATTATCCTGGCCACGAGCAGCTGCTGGGCTGTGCCAGAGCTCTGCTCCCAGCTCCCCTCAGCCCCTGGTACTCCTGCACTGGAAACCCTCTTTTTAAGGAATTTTACTGTGATACACTGGAAGCATAACAGATCTTTTCTGTTCAATGAGCTTCCCTCTCTGACCATGGTGGTGACCTGCCTCTTGTGCTTCAGAGGAAAATGAAAACCAGCCTAAGGCTCTGGTTGAAAGGTGGTGCCCAGGAAAGTTTAAAACAACAACATGCCTAGGGTTGATTATGAATCTTGCTTTTTGACCAAAACATGTATGAGCAATTATTTTTGCCAGGGATTAATAGTCAGAGATGGATCAGCTCAGCCCCTGTTCACCTCCAGTGTGAAAAACTTGGTCATGCTGCAGAAATTGTAGGATTTCAAGCAAACCAAGCAGCTCCACAAGCTCTCTGGAGTGTCTTTCTGTGCTGGAGCATGTCCAATTCAGATGCCTGAAGCATCTCCCCTGTGGTTGTCAGGAGCAGCAGTATCCTTTCCAAGATGATCTCAGCAGCTTTTTGTCTCCTCTGTCGTGTGACTTGGATTTTGAAGTAACAGGGGAGACCAGTCCTGTGTCATGAGGCTGGGAACGGGACCAGGAGCAGGGTTGTGGGGCAGGAGCATCTCGGCTCCAGTCCTGCTCCAGGGATTCTACTGGGAATGCAGGGTTGATGGGAGGAGGGCAGGAGGTGGGTGCTGGGGGTGACTGTAATGCTGAACCCCTTCACATCCTCCCTGAAAGGTGTTTGTAAATGCAAAGGAGGCAGTTAGGTTATTTATCTTGTAAATTAGCCAACCTTTTAACATCGGAGCCGGATGTTTGTCACCCATTACTTGTGCTTTATTAGCTTTTGTCTCCGAAAGGTTTCAGAGGAGACAGGAGATGCATAAACGCTACAGAAGAAAAGCCGGGAGCTGGGCCACGGTGGACCTGGGGAGTGGGAGGCGTTTGCTCTGTGCTGGCCTTGGCCGGGCACCAGTTGTGGTGGTGCCAGGTGGCACCGGGGCTCTGTCCTTCCCAGGCGGGAACTGTTCCTGCCCTGCCCTCTCTGCCCCTTGCTGTGTTCCCAGCCACGCTTTGCTGTGTCCCTCCTGCCCGGGGCTGGCCAGGCACTGCTGTGTCCCTGGGGGTCACATCCTATTCACAAGATGACTTTCAGCGTGGAAGGAGCTTCCTTCTGCACCTCAAACACCCTTCTTTGTAAGCCTCAGACCTATTCCTTCTGGAGAGTGAATCATCTGATCATCTTGTGGAGCATCCCAGATGCCTTTGGCCATCCTGCCTGCTTCATCTGTATGGCATAGCCTGGCTGTAAGCACGGGGACCCTGGCACAGTCACCACACTGGTCCCTGAGGATGCAGGTCATGCTCTAGGGCTGCCAGGACGGAGGATGCTCCTCTGCTTCGCTGTTGTGCTGGGATTCATTTCACCTTTGTCTGCCATCTTTCCCCATTTATCAGGGAGAACTCTGTGAGCAGGATAAATGTTCATGTTCCAGGAGTATTCCTGCTTCTTTCCCTGGCCTTAGGGGATTTTTGTCTTTGGACTTTCCGTTGTGCAGGTGCAGCCCCAGCAGGTCTGAGCTGGGCTCTGCCAGAGCCTTCCCAAGCACCTCGTCCCTGCTGTGCCCCCATTAAGGGGGTGTGATCAGGGCAGCAGCAGGGCACGGGGTGCACAGGGCTCCTCTCCCCTGCAGGATATGGAGGGAGTGGTCTTGTGGCACCACAGGGACAGACAGTGACAGAGAGGGCAGGGTGAGCACCAGTAGGGACCCCGTGGGGTGCTGCTGGGCTGGGGAGTGGAGGGAGCATCCCCCTGGCTGGGGGTATCATTCACTGCCTTTGACAGAGCTGGAAAAAAAGGTTCTTTTAACAAAGAAACTAACATACTTTTTAATGAATGAATGGCAGTGTCTGGCTCCAGTGCATTTCCTTATCCCTTCAACAATTGGATTCCAGTGAATGGTGAAATGGAGGCGTTGCTACAAAACACAGCCACAGTTCGTGAGTGCTGACGTGAAGGGTTTGTGTTTTTTCACCTTGTTTCCCTGGGGATGGCTTTGCCCAGCTTGGTGTGCTGGGATGGTGTCGTGGTGCCAGGGGTGAGTAGCAGCAGCTGCAGCAGCAGCTCTCTAGCCCTGGGTAAATACCCGGTGGGAGAGAGGCTGTGGGCGGTGGCTGGTGTGACACCGGCTGTCACACACCCAAGAACTCAGGGCTTTTCAGGCAGCATCTGCCAAAAAAAGAACTTCTGGCCCTTTTCAGGGGTCGTTTGGAACTTGGCTCCCAACCTCCTGGGTGCTGGGAGCAGGGCTGGGCTTCAGGGACGGGAAGCTCACAGTGGGGAGTGGTGCAGAATCCTCCTCCGGGCGTCTCTGAAATGTTTTCCTGAGGGCTGCCCTCAGCACAAGGGGTATGTGACCCCCTGTCCTGCCCTCCCACACCCCTCTGAATCAAAATGCAGTTTGTAGGGATAGATAGGGATAGAAGCAATTATTCTCTGGGTTCCGGCAGTGTTCAGTTCCATGGCCAGGCGATGGCCCCGCTGCAGACACACTCTGCAAGTCGGAGAGGTGATAGGAGAAGAAGCTTTTGGAAACCAGCTGGTGGAAGTCATGGTATTTACCAGCTCACAGCTGAGCCTGGGAAGGTATTTTTATAGCTTCACATGGTTGGTTTTCTCCTTTTCTGAACTTGCACACTGAATGCTGTTCTGGGTTTTGTTTTGCTTTGAAACTGTCTCACAGTCAGATGAAAGATGCTCTGTTTCAGCTCTCATTTTCCACTCTTCACACACACGCACCAGCCAGCCAGAAAGGAAGGTATTCTGTTTGGGTGTTGTTTGAATGTGAAGGAAAGATTTCTCAGTGATTTTCTCTGGCTTTGTCATCCCCAGGGTCACTGGAAATAGTGCCAGTGACTCACAGGTTTGCTCACAGCTGATAAGGTTTGCAGAGCAAACTGGTGATTCGAACAGGTGAAGATGCCCTGCGAAGGCTCTGCTCTGCCAAAATCCTCAGGCTTCGGTTTCCAAGGCTACTCTGTGTGTTACCAGTTGACTTTTTCCTCTCACAATCCTTCCCTAGGCTTCACTGCTGTGTGATCCCCTTAAACTGCATTCCCTGCCCTCCATGGGGTCCTGCCACTGCTTTGGGTGTTGGATTGCACTGAAGCTCATCGCAGGGGCTGCTGTCACTGCTGCCTCATGCTTCTGTCCAGGGAGAGCTTCTGAGGCACAACAGCCTCCTGTGCTTGCCCTCTCCTCCTGCTGCTGCCTTCTCCTGCAGAGCCTCTTGGCAGAAACCAGCTGCAGGTAGATGTTGGCTTGTCTCCTGCTGCTGTCGGGACGGGGCTGGAGAAGATCCTTGCTTGGATCTCTGCTCAGCCCCGTGGCTCACAGCAGAGCTCACAGCCCGTGAGCACTGTGCACTCCTGAGGTGTCAGTCGTGCCTTGCCTTGGGCTTTGGGAGCTGGGCTGGCCTGGCTGCAGCCCAGCCTGGTGGGGAGCAAGTTCTGTATCTGCCCTGGGCAGGGACACAAAGTGGGCTGAGGCACCACGGCAGGACAGGAGGAATCCTGTGCCGTGGAGCTGAGCACTGTGAGGGAACTCACAGAATCCCAGAAGGGTTTGGGTTGGAAGGAACCTTAAAGCTCATCTTGATCTACCCCTGCCATGGATAGGGACACTACCCCAGGCTGCTCCAAGCCCCAGTGTCCAGCCTTGCCTTGGACACTTCCAGGGATTCAGGGGCAGCCACAGCTTCTCTGGGCACCCTGTGTCAGGGCCTCAGCACCTTCCCACGGAACAATTCCTGCCCAATATCCCATCCATCCCTGCCCTCTGGCAGTGGGAAGCCATTCCCTGTGTCCTCTCACTCCACAGTCCCTCTGCAGCTCTCCTGGAGCCCCTTTAGGCCCTGGAAGGAGATCTCTGTGGAGCCTTCCCTTTTCCAGGCTGACCCCCCAGCTCTCCCAGCCTAGCTCCAGAGCGAAGGGCTCTCAGAGCACCTTTGTGGTCTCCTCTGGACTTGTTCCAGCAGTCCATCCATCTTACGCTGAGGCCCCAGACCTGGATGCAGGGCTCCTCCTGCCCTGGCTGTTTAACACTCTTGTTTGTCTTTGGGACTGTGAGCCCTCTGGGACCTGTGTTCTCCCCCTGTACCTGTCACACCCAGCTGCAGCTCCACAAGCTGTTTCAGGAATGGATGTGGGTGTTGTGTTGATTTGTTTCCGTTTTGTAGCCGTGGTTTGTGTTGCCGGGGGGCTCAGGCTGTGCAGGAGTTGCACCCCCCTCCCTAAACCCGCTTTGAGGGGGGGTTTGGTGGGTAATGACTCCTCCTGGCTTGTAACAGCTCTTGTTTTCCTGAATCCAGCTGGAACCCTTGCCGAGTTTTTAAGGTCAGGTTGCTAAGTTACACCTCCTTGGAGGAGTGGGCTGAGAAGTGAGCGAGCAGCCACGGGCTAGGAAGATGTGGGAGCAGTGTCCCTCTGCAATAACTGGGCTCTCCTGGCCCCTATCCCTGCCACCCTCTCAGCCTGTACCACATTTAGCTGTTCTTCCCCAAACCTTCTGCTTTATCAACTTCCTTTGCTCGGCAGATTTAGTGAATTTATTAACTGAGGGGGTAGAGGAGCCCCCTCCAGTTACCTGTGGGGTGCTGCAGGAGCAGGGGCAGCCCTTTGTCTTCTCTATTTTTGGTTTGAGTTTTGGGGCTGTAAGCTCTTTGGGACACATGTTGTACCCCTTGGATCTTGGAAGTGGCCTCACACATTTCTCACAGGGCATGTGGCTGTCACCAAGCCACAGCTCTGGAGCAGGTGGGCTACTCCAAGGTCTGGAGTAGCTGCTGCCCTGCTGCTCTGCCCCTTTCCCTCCTTAGTCTTCCTCCCCAGGTTAAGCGCCTCTTTTCCTTGCTGTGTTCCACCAGCAGCCCGCCTCAGGGAGGGGATTGTGCACAGTGGCTGCTCAGGTTTGTGTCAGAGCTGCTGGGACTGGGTGCTGTGGCAGGATGAAGGCTTCCCTATTCCCAGGAGTGGGACATCTCTGGAGGGTCACCATCCTCAGGCATTTCCAGGACATGTGCAGGAGGTTTCCTTGCTTTGTTCCTGGGCAAATCAGATAAATCAGTGAGGCTCATTGGGGTCCTTTTTAGATTGTGAGAGCAGTTGGTGCTGCTGGGGTTCTGCTGGGGCTGCTGTGGTGACTCCCCCATTCTGCCCTGGCAAGCTCTCTGGGTTGCTGGAAGTTCCACGCTCTCTGGGTTGGGCTGGAAGTGCCCTCTGGAGAGCAGCTTCTCACACACAGAAAGGAGCTGAGAGGGGAGGCTGGAGGTGTGTGCAGTTTGTTCTCAGCTTGCAGGAGGGCTGCAGGAGCTGGCTTTTAATTTGCATTAAACTTTTCCTTCTCTTTCCCTTCCCTTTACTGAGCCCTTCCCTTTCCTGGGTTGGAGAAGGACGTTACCATGGGGAAGGTGCTGGACACAGCACGGCTTTGGAGATGAGTTCTGCTTCTTTTCTCCCCGTGCTGCTGGGTGTCAGGGGCTGGGATGGTGGTGCTGGAGCAGCCTTGCCCCCTGCCTGGCACAGTCACTTCTGCCCCATGGCTGTCCCCAGGGATGGGAGCTGGCCTTGATGATGTTCCCACATTTCCCATCTGGCTGGGAGTGGTGGAGCTGTCACTGGGCTCCTGCCTGAGCTCTCCCACCCAGTCAGGAGGATTTTTTCCACCCCTGTCATGACTTGATTATGTGCTCTCCTTCCCAGATGCCGAACAGCAGCTGAATATGTGCTGTAACAGCGCTGATTGTGCCTCCTCTAATTGAGCTTTACACTCCATCGGGGATCTTTACTAATGGGATGTGGCATCCTTGATAGCACCCAGCTGGGCCGCCTGCTTGGCAAGCAGACGGAGGTGCAGTGTGACTTCCCGGTGCTGCCAGGTCCTCCCTGAGGCAGGGAGCCTCTGGAGCTGTGCACCAGCTCTGGGTTGGGCTGGGATAGAGTTCATTTTCTTTCCATAGCTGGTCCAGGGCTGTGCTTTGGATTTAGGATGAGAACGATGTTGCTGGCGGTTTGGTTGTTGCTGGGAAATGCTCTCCCTTAGTCAAGGACTTTTCCATTTCCCATGCTCTGCCACTGGGGAGGTGACAAGGGCTGGGAGGGATCATGGTCAGGCCAGAGGGATATTCCAGACCATGGAACATCATGCCCATATGCACATCAGACATATGGAAACTGGGGGTTGGCTGGGAGAGGCTTGTTACTCCTGAGGAACAGGCTGGGCTTTTTGGGTGGTGAGAGACTGTATTGGGCACCACTTGTCTATCTGGGATTGTATTTCTCTCTCTCTTTTTCTTATCTCCATTTTCATTACAAAAATAACAGTAACAATAATCATGATAACAATAACAAACACCACCACCAACTGTATTAGAATTATTACTTCAACTCATGGGTTTTACCTTTTCCCGATTCTCCTCCCAACCCGTGGGGGTTGGGAGGAACGAGGGGCTGTGTGGTACTTACATACCAGCTGTGGTTCAGCAATGACAAGTGGGATAGTAAATCCATGGAGCTGAATTGTGCTTGGGAATTTGAGTTCAGATTTCAGAGCTAAACAGGTTTCTAGTTGCTTTGCTTTTTCTGACAATATAAATCACTGCCTGAAGATACATAGCTTGAAAATTGCTTCTCTAGCAGAGTGAATTCTTCTGTTTTTTCCCCCATGTGACTCTTGTGAGTGGCCCTACGAGCACAAAAGGAACAGGAGCACTGAAATGCTAATGGGGTTCTGCAGGTGATGGAGCTGTACACAGGTATCCTGGGATTTACATGTACAGAAAAAGGAATGTTTTGAACTCATTTATGCAGCACAACGATGTGTTAAGCTCTGTCCCTGTTGCCGTGTGCCAGTGAAATATGTTACGATGAGAGGTACAAATGTTCTGCTGGAATGGAAACTGCTTGGGAAGCTAATTCTGGCTTTGTATTTCTTGGCACAGCTTGTTTCCATGCTGATCCCACTGAAGCACGGGGCTGGGGTGGGCAGGATGGTGCTGAGTGCCTGGCACAGCTGTGGCACTGCCACCCCAGGCCTAGGGCAGTGCTGTCCCTGCCCCAGCCCCAGAGAGCGGCAGCACCTGGGAATTGAGAGAGGATGTGATTGGTTTATACCAATAAGCCACTGACCTCGTGTCACAGGGTGCTGCCCACCCGTGCTCTGAGGGAGGTGCCCTGTTGGGCTGGCAGGGGCTGCCCGGTCCTGCTCTCTGCCCCAGCTGCCCCCCGGCCATGTGCCCCAGGGCTTGGTGTCACTGTCCCTGGGAGGTGGCTTTCTGGCCCTGCGTGTGCTCTTCTGAGTGACATCAGACTGGCACCACTTGGGAGCTGCTGCCACGGCCGGAACGGGAGCGAAGAGCTGTCGTGACAAACATCACAGTGACAGGCAGGCACTGAGGGTCAGGGGCTTTGGCATGATAGGCTCTGCCTGTGTGACCCTGAGCACTGGAGCGTGAAATAGGGTAAAATTCAGTGGTGGAAGGTGCAGGGAGGCAGAGGGATTGCCCTGCTGTCTGCACCAGGAGCTCAGGTCTGCATGATCACTGGGCTGGAGCCCCTCTGCTCTGCAGCCAGGCTGGGAGAGCTGGGGGTGCTCACCTGGAGAAGAGAAGGCTCCAGGGAGAGCTCAGAGCCCCTTCCAGGGCCTAAAGGGGCTCCAGGAGAGCTGGAGAGGGACTGGGGACAAGGAATGGAAGGACAGGAGAAGGGGGAATGGCTTCCCACTGCCAGAGGGCAGGGATGGATGGGACATTGGGCAGGAATTGTTCCCTGTGAGGGTGGGGAGGTCCTGGCACAGGGTGCCCAGAGAAGCTGTGGCTACCCCTGGATCCCTGGCAGTGTCCAAGGCCAGGCTGGATGTGGTTTGGAGCAACCTGGGCTAGTGGAAGGTGTCCCTGCCCATGGCAGGGGGTGGGACAGGATGAGCTTTAAGGTTCCCTCCAACCCAAACCATCCTGGGATTCTGTGATGCTCCAGGATGGGTGGGGAAAGCTGAGTCCAAGATAGAGGGAGGGCAGTGAGGGGTGTGGAAACATCCATGGGGAAATGAAAGCTAATTTTGTGAGAGGAGACTGAACGAACTTGCGTTAATCAGCCTTGAAAAATGCAGGCAGAAAGGGGCTGGGACTTCATTATAATGGAAATTAATCATGGGAGCAAACACCATAGAGGGGGGATAATTATTTAAGCTAAAGGTTAATATTGGCACAAGAACAAATGAGCATAAGCAGTGAAGAATTGAATTTTAGATGGAAATTTGAAGGATCTGTACCATTCATTATGAGATTTGCCCATGGCAGGGGGTTGGAATATGATCTTAAAGGTCCTTTCCAACCCAAAGCGCTCTGTGGCTCTATGATTTTGGAACAGCACACTTTTGGGTGTGCTGGGGAGCTCGTTTGGGCTCAGCTGTGGGTTCTATGAAAGCAGGGGACAAGGGGCAGCCTTGGGGTGACCCTCAGCACAGGACACCCCACAGAAGTGTTGGGCTCTGCTCCTTTTTACTGCATTTCTGGGATCCTCGGAGCATTGCCCGGGCCAGCGTCATCCCTGAGGGGGGCACCTGAGCACCATCCCTTGGCTCTGGGCTGGAGCAGGAGGAGGGGGCCGAGCTCCCCTGCAGGCCTGGGCTGCCTCTGGGCTTTGGGAAGAGGTGGCAGCATGTGGTCGTGGTGACACATGGATGTGTGTCCTGGTCACCCCTGCAGATTTGGAGCCCCATCATCAAACTCAGTTGAGTTTTAACCTCGCAGAGACATTGTATTTATGTTTCTACATGTTCCATGACACCCTGGGGACCTCTGCAGTCCCTGCTGTGTGAGTCTGGCTTTCTGGAGTCTGGACCTTCCCTAGTACCTGTCCAGTGACCTGTTTTCTACCTCAAATCCCTTTCTGGTGTTGTGGATGATGTTTAATGGGAGTCTCTCTGTCTCAAAGGAAATTTTTATCCCTTCAGTCTTGAACTGTCTGGTTTCTTTATTTGGTTAATTCAGATTATCTGGGAGGTTTGAGGCGGGCTGTGGGCTTGAATTCTTTTTGTGCCTTACAGCTCAAGATGCAAATCCTAATTACAGTACCTGGCCAGGGGTGGAGGCTTTGTTGACACAGCAGCAGCTTTGCTGACGGAGGGTGCTGAGCCCAGTGTGCCCAGGTGGGCAAGAGGCCAATGGCACCTGGCCTGTACCAGCCATGGTGTTGCCACAGGCCCAGGGCAGTGACCATCCCCCGTGCTGGGCACTGCTGGGGCACCTCCAGTGCTGGGGTCCTCACAACAGGAAAGACCCTGAGGGGCTGGAGCGTGTCCACGGAAGGGAACAGAGCTGGGGAAGGGGCTGGAGCACCAGGAGAGGCTGAGGGAGCTGGGAAGGGGCTCAGCCTGGAGAGGAGGCTCAGGGGGGCCCTTCTGGCTCTGCACAACTCCCTGAGAGAAGGGGGCAGCTGGGGGGGTCAGGCTCTGCTGCCAGGGAACAGGGACAGCACAGGGACAGTCACAGATGGGTCATGGCCTGACGGACCCTCCCACCTCCTGAAAGTCTGAGTCCTGTGTCCTGTCCCCTCTCCTGAAAGCCCCTGCCCCGTGCCCTGTGCTCTGTCCCTCTCCTGAGAGCCCGTGTCCTGTGCTCTGTCCATGTCCTGACAGCCCGTGTCCTGTGCTCTGTCCCCTCTCCCGAGGGCCCGTGTCCTGTGCTCTGTCCCTCTCCTGACAGCCCGTGTCCTGTGCTCTGTCCCGGCAGGTCTCTGGACAGAAAGCCGCAGCGGCCGCTCCTGGGCAAGTCGCGCACGCTGCCCAGCATCCCGCAGTCACCGGTGCTGAGCCGGCTGCCGCTGCTCGAGCCCTCGGCCGGCAGGGACGACATGCCGGAGCAGAAGCCCTACAAGAAGCACTCAGCCCCCGAGCACCAGAAAGGCTGCACGGTCCCCTCTGCCGGTGAGTGCCAGGGCGAGCACCCATCCCCCCCCCCCGTGCCTGCAGGATCCCAGCAAAGCTTTCCTGCTTCTGCAGGGGCACGGATCCAACTCCAGCCCACGTGGAGTTTGTTCTGCTCTGAAGATAGCCCTGCTTGGTAAACTTTTGGGGTTTTTGGCCCTGATTGAGTCTTTCTTTGAGCCTGATGCTTAAACCTCCCCATCCTTCCTATTATGCTGGTGGAAAAAGAAGAGTTGGTGGTTGGAAGCCACCTGAGGTGGGGAGGTGATGCTCGGAGCTTTCTTCCTGAGGATGCTGGGGTGAGACACCACCCTGGGGCCTCCTTGGCCAATGCAACAGGCCCAGGTGCCTCTTTTCTGTGTCACAAAGCAGCTTCAGGGCACTTGCAGCTGGTCTCCAGCAGGAGCAGTGGCAGGAACATCATGGCTGTGCTCTTCCCACAGCCCTGGCCTTGGAGATTTTCAAATGCTCCCCGCATAGCACTGTGTGTTGGCCTTTGGGTCAGCCCTGAGGATTTTTATCATGTTTTTCTACTCTCATGCTGATCCTGATGAAATGCTAATATGGCTGGGCCAGCTGCTCTGAGCAAGTTTATTGGCAAAGCCACTGATGGCCAAAGCGTTTCAGTGCTTTTGGTGCCAGCAGAATCACGCTGGGACTATAAAAGTGGTGGGAAAGGGGATTATTAACACTGAAACAAAGATAAGGCCTGGAAGTCAGGGCTGACAATCCAGTGCTGAATAAAATCCTTATAAAACAGCTCCCTTCAGACAGCACCCTTGGATTTTCTTTTTATTTTTATGGTTTTTTTTAATTATCTCTCTCATAGTCAGATCCCTGTGTTGCTCAGCAGAGCAACTGTCCAAACCCTGGATTAATTCTGATGCTTTGCAGGCTGCATTTCATTTCCTGGTGCTACCAATTCTCCCAAAAGTTATGCACGGAGTAGATCTTTGCACATTGCTGAGCCCATCCTGCCACTCTTGTTGTGACAGAGCTCCTGGGTGTCCTGCAGCACCTGAGCCACTGCTTCCATGAGTGGGACCTGTGGGTTTTTCTTCAGCCCACTGCATTGTTAGACTGGGTCTTGGAATAGGAGGAGACCTGTGGAAAAGCTGTGTAGCCTCCACCATGAAGGAAGAAGTGTTTAAGATTTTACTTCACTCATGGCTGGAAGGCGCTGGGGATGCCAAGAGGAGAAGGAGTAGGAAAATCTTTGGAGACTGGAGGGCTCCCTCCACAGCCAGAGCAGTGGATAATGAATGAGTATGTTGTTTTCTGTCCAGATTCTCCCACGTTCTTTTCCTGGCTCAATTAGGAACTGATAATTAGTTGCTCACAAAGGCTGTCATCAGGATGCTGTCCTGGAGAAGAAAAGGAAGAGATAGCACTGCTGGCAGGGTGGGACATTTGGACAGCACGATGGGAATGGAGCAGCATGTGATGCTGCAGGTTAACAAGCCCTGGGGTGCTGACCAGGAATGCAGGATTCCCATAAGGATTTGTGAATAAGAGCTGGGCTGCTGGGTATCAGCATGGAGAGAAGTTGGAACAGGTTGCCCAGAAAGCTGTGTCTGCCTCTGGGTCCCTGGAATTATCCAAGGCCAGGCTGGATGGGGCTTGGAGCAGCCTGGGATAGTGGAAGGTGTCCCTGGACATGGCAGGGGGGGGGATGAGATGGGCTTTAAGGGCCTTTCCGACCCAAACCATTCCATCATTCTTGGATAAGAATGGGCTTGATCATCGATTTGGTAGCAATCAGGACAAGCTCCTTCAGCAGGCAGAAAAGCATTTTGGGGTAGATGAGGTGCTGTGGTGGTGTGTGCAGGGAGGAAGGACCCAGTTTGGTGAGGATCACTCCTTGGGCAGGCCAGGGAGCAGCTGCCTCTGGTCCAGCTCCTGGCCTGTGCTGGAGAATGCAGCTCCTGTAGATGAGAGATGAGACCAAAAGCAACAAAATCCTTGGGGAACTGGGGATCAGTGAGAGCAGATGTGGCCCAGCTGCTCTGTAGGATTTGAAACCCAGCTCCTCATCCTTGGGTGAGGTGCCCTGCACAGAGGCCTGGGTTCAGCAGGTGAATCCTTTCCCTCATTCAGCACATGGCTTTGGCCCTCCCTTGCTCAGGGCAGCAGAGCAGTGGGGGCTGTGTCTGGGTGAGCTGGGGGGCTGGGAGGGGACAGTCTCGAGGGCACAGGGTGGCACAGGCAGTGGCTGGGCTATCTCAGGTGAGCACGGGGGCAGGTTCCTCCTTTCATGAGCAATTTCCCTGCGTGTCCCCTGCGTCTCCTGTGCCAGCGTTCCCTGCTGCGCTCCCAGAGCGACGCTATCTCACAATGGCAGTCTGGATCTGCCTCCGATTGACGTGTTTGTGCATGGAATAATCACAGCTTTCAAACAACAGTTCCTGTGTTGCGTGAGGTGACATTTGGAGAGGAGCAGCAGCAGCTTATTAAGTTGAAAGTAGGGGAGGAAAAATCTATGCGGTGCTGGGAGTGCTGTGCTCTGGGTTGCCTCTTTCATGGAATGGTTTGTGTTTGGGTTGAAAGGGACCTTCAAGATATCTTGATCTTGTTCCACTGCCTGTCATGAGCAGAGACACCTCCCACTGTCCCAGGCTGCTCCAAGCTCCATCCAATCTGGCCTGGACACTTTCAGGGATCCAGGGGCAGCCACAGCTTCTCTGGGCACCCTGTGCCAGGACCTCACCACCCTCACATGGAGCAATTCCTAATGTCCAGTCTAACCCTGCCCTCTGGCAGTGTGTGTAGGTGGTTCCTCCTCTGGTGGCTTGTAGTCCAGCCTGTGTCTCGTCATATTCCATATAAACCCCACAGCCTTGCTNGATGTAAAGAGGAGATTGGCAACAAAAAGCAGGCGACAATCTGAGCCGAGGGAAAAGAGCGCAGCAGTGATGTTCTGGAAACATCTCCTGTTGTTTTGTTGTTTTTCCCTTTTGTTGCAATGAAATGTGGCCAGTCCTGCCCTGGGATCACCAGCCCTGCATGGTGCCAACTGTCCTCTGCCACTACTGTTGCAGTGCTGGAGAGATTTGTCCCCAGGGCTCTCAGCCCTGCACAGCTGCATCCTGTTGCTGCTGGTGACCAGCGGCACCAGCGGGTGGAGAAGGGAGGTCTGGCTTCTGTCCTTCATGGGGCTGTTGATTTGCTCCTGGCTGTGCCATAAAGGGTTTTGTTTTGGTTTTTTTTTCTGCAGGAGGAGATGGCAGTAAATCCTTTTTTAATTTGTAACATTTGTGATGCCTCATTTTTCCCATTTACAAAGCAAGACTTTGAGGCTAGGTTGGACAGGGCTTGGAGCAACCCAATGAAGGGGATGGTGTCCCTGCCCCATGGCAGGAGGTTGGGACAAGATGAGCTTTAAGCTTCCTTGCAACAAAATGCATTCCATGATTCTAACTGTATTCCTGCCAGGAAGATGGTGGGGACTGTGGGTACCTGGGGTGGTAGGCAGGTTGGGTGCCTGGGGCAGGGGGTAGTGGGGATTTGGCCTCTGAGTAAGTTCCCAGCATCTGTACCCCACGGCTGTGGGATGGCCAGAGGTGGTCCAGGGGTGCCCAGCGGGCATCCCCAGAGCTGGCTCAAGGGGTGGGACGTCTGGGTCACATTCTGATGGGGAGGCATCTCCTTCTCCTCCGCAGGGGAGGCCTGGCGGCTGGAGGATGACTGCTCGGAGCCCCCCAGGGCCCCCCAGCTCGGCACGGCGGTGGAGGACGCCCCGTTCAGCTACTTCCGCACCCGCTCCTTCTACATGAGGAAGAGCCTGTCTGTGGACAACCACCTGGGCTCCCTGAGCTACGCCGTGCACCCGGCTGAGAGCAAGGCCGAGCGCGTCAGGACCAAGCTGCGGCGGCAGTTCGTGAGTGTCGGGCCCTGGCCCCCGCGTTCACACACACACACGCGTGCGCGCGGCTTCCCAAGAGCACCGACATCTTGGAGAGCTATTTTTGTGCCCAGTGTTAGTAAAACAATGGAAAGAGAGGCTGCTCCAGTGGTGGAGCAGATGGTGGTGGCAGCTCGACTTTGCCCAGCCCGTGGCAGAGCCCCTCTCCTGGGATGTCTTGTCCCCTCGGCTCCCGCTGGGCTCCCACTGGCCTGGGGGAGCTGCTGCTCAGCCAGGTGAAGCGTGGGACAAGGGTCTGGACTCTGGGCACTGCTGTCTATGGAACAAGGCTGAAAGTAAGAAATGAGTTTTCCTGTCCTCAGCTTCGTGTCCGTGAGGAACTGCACCTCCCCAAAAGTTTGCCGGGGCTAGCAGTGAGGGACTGAGGCAACAACAAGCCAGCACCGAGTCCTCCCCCTGGGGCAGCTCAGACCTTCCAGGCTCTTGGGAGCTCTTGGTGGCCGGACAGCAGGGATGCGTCGGGGCTGCGCTGCAGCTGTGGGAGTCTCTGATCAATGTTTCATGGGCTCTGCCTCTTCTCTTTCCCAGAGACACCCAACGCCGGGGTTCAGATGTCCTTCCCCCGCTTCGTTACCGGCTCGGGGTTGTAATGAGGGCTCAGGTGTCGAGCACTCGGTGTTGATTAGCAGTGGCTGAGAGAGCCGGTACAATGGGAATGGAGCAGGGAATGGGCTGAGGCAGCACAGCTCACCCTGCCCCAGGCTGAGCACAGACACGTCCGCTGGGACCCTGGAAGCACAGGCTTCTTCTGCCCCAGAAGAAGTGCTGGCCCCTCTGGGGTCACATGCACAGGGGGTTTCTCCTGGTGTACCCGGGCAGTGCCCCAGCTGGGCAGTGTGGCTCTGGGGCCTCACCCTCCCTGCTCGTGCCTGCATTGCTGGATGTAGCCACCGCTTTTGCCTCTGGGGGGGCAGCTCCGGTCTCACAGCATGTTGGGGGCAGCAGTGGGTGCTGTGGGTGAGTCTGTGCGAGCTGCTCACAGTCCCAGCACTGCCAGTGAACCTTCTCTGTGGGAGCTGCTGCCTCAGGCTCAGGAAGCTCTTGAAACTTCAGGGATGGAGATGAGCAGAAGCAGGATGGGACACCCGACGAGTGGCTGAAAGATGCTGGAGATGTTTAAGATGAGGCGTCTGTGTCATGGGGTAAGGAATCATCTGCTTTTTCTGCCTGGATCTGTGGCTCCAAGCTGTACCCAGGAGAGCAGGAGGGACAGGAGGGTGCTGAGATGTTGGGTACCATTGTCTTTCAGGGATGTTTTTCCAGTATCTCTGTGGGACCTGTTCCCCACAGGCTCTGTGCTGCAGTGGAGATGGGCACAAAAGGTGTGGAAGCGCTTGGGTTTTGAGCATAGTGTCCTGGTACCTGCAGGGAACTGGGTTCTGCCCTTCCTGTGGGGCAGCCCCCTGTCCCTCCCTGCTCGGTGCCACACCAGCACCTCTCTGTGCTGTCAGTTTGATTTGGCCTTTGACCTAGTCAGGTTTTGGGGACCTTTAGCTTTCCTTGGTATAGCCACAGAGCTGACTGTCTGTCAAAGAAGAGAGCAGGTTTTTTGTAGGATGTGGGGAGGTGGGGTCATTTCTCCCTTGCTAAATAATTTCTGGCTCGTTCCAACATAAAAGTTGTTGCTGTAGACTCAGCCATGTGCTCTAACCTTGTGAGACCTGCTGAGAAAAGCAGACTCATCCTACTTGGAGAATGCTTCCAGAGGACGCTTCAGCAGAGGCAGAAAGCGTGGAGGAAGGTGAACTGGCAGCGCTTGGCTGAGGCTTAGGCCAGTACAGGACCAGCATTCCTGACACAGCCCCAGAGCCTGGTTTTTAAGTTCAAAGTACAGATCCTGTCAAGCTGAGGAAATTATTTCCAGGAACAGTTCTGGGCTCTGTCCTCCCAAGGCTGGGTTAGTTACTTTCCATCTCTGTGCTGGAGGTGTTGCAGCTTCCTCTGGGCTCGTGTTGCGCCCTGGCCCTGCGTGACACCAGCTCTGCCCAGCCCTGGCTGGGGATGGAATCGCTGCCATGTGGGATCTGCTCTCCTCATGCATGGCACAGCACGAACAGGAGAGAGCATGATTTGCCATATCGCAGTGGCTCATATTTTGGGAAGAAGCTGGATTCATTTTTCTGCGCTGTTGCACTTCCCCAGCCTGTAATGTCAGTTTCTGGCTTTGCTCTTTCCATGCTGACAGTCTGAGCCACCTTTGCTGTGTGATGCAGCTGCTTGGCTTGGTTTTAAATTTCCCCAAAAATAGAATTTTGGGAATTGCTGAGAGAGGGGAGAGGCTGTTGAGGCTTTGGGTGGGACCCTCCTGTGGCAGGGCGGGTGGTGACAGGGCAGAGCTGTTGCCCACATGCATCCAGTGCTGTTTGGCCACCTCACATCCATGTGATCAGGTGCTGCCTAACGAAGGCTTCGTGCCAGTCATGAGCACCTGAGCTTGTCCCAGGGAGAATTTGCTGTAATTTATGTGAGAACACTGGAATCTGGCTTCCCTGCTCCCCTGGCTGTGACATGCTGGATGCTGCCTGGGCTGCTGAAGCATCTTTCAGTGCAGAGGGAGCACCTGCAAATCCTGCCTGGCCCCACTGTCCCGCTCTTCCTGTGCCTGCCAGGGGGCAGCACACCTGCCTTCCTCCCAGGGCACTGGGGAGGGTGGGATTTCTCCAGCCATGTCACTGGTGATGTGTCTGCAGTCCCACTCTGCTGTCTGATGGATCTGCACGTACAGATTACTGGAATTTGCATAATTTGAATTTTAAATGAATTCCAATTTTTGTGATTGTCAGAACGAGTTTTCTTTCTAATAAGCTTTTCCTTTTAACTCCTCCAAGGCCTGTGGTGCTGTCAGCATTCCTGCCTTGGAGACAGGGGAGCGGCTGATTGCTTTTGACATCTGTCTCTCACTCGGATCCCCTGCCTTGTCCCAGTCACTCCAGCTCTGACAGAGACAAGGATCGTGGCCAGGCTGGGACCATGCTCTGAAACCTTGGGCATGTTGTTTGGGGTCACTCAGTGATGGCGAAGGGTCTGTTTTGGTTTTGTGCCCAGCTGGCTCCTGAGATGGGCAGCAAGAGCAGGGATGGGACCTTCTGCAGTGTTCCTGCCAGGGGAGGAGAAGCAAGACATGGCTGAGCTACAGACTGTGCTGATCTCCTTGTCTTCACTGCAAAACTCATCATTAAAGGCAGAGTTAAACTCAGCATTAGCCTTATGGAGCATTAAAAGAGGTCACCAGGGCTGAGTCACTCTCTGTGGTGGCTGCTGGGACAGTCAGTGCAGATTGCAGCAGGGCACTGAGGCATTTGTGCTCTTCCCTTTTTCCCCATGGGAATTTCAAGTTCTCTGTATCTAGGCCAGTCGTTCTGGCGTTGCCCACTCATTTTGTGAAGTTATGGCACAGACCCTGCTGCCTCTGAAGAGGAGGAGCCAGCAATGCTCGGGGTCCCACACGCTGACCCAGCTTGGTTTGAGGTCTCTACCCTGACTCCTCTTCTGCTCTGATGTGCTGAAATGATGTCCTCTCTGAGCATGGCGGAGGAGTCCCCACATTGCTCACTTGCTGACTGTTGTTCACTGAGTGCTTAACAGAGAGAGCCGAACCTGATCAATAACGTGTTGTTGGAGCCAGAGAGCGACTCATTCCCTGGAGAGCAGTCCCTGGGAGCCGGGAAGAGGCTCCCTGTGAATCACCTCACTTTGCAAATTAGCGTGGGAGTGAACAGGCACAGCAGAGCTTGAAACCAAAACGCACCCGGCTCATTTCTCTGGTGAGCGTGGTTTTATTTACAACAGCAGCTTGTGACGTCCCAGATGGTGCTTTGTGGAGCCTGTAGTAAAGCAGGGATAGCTTGGGAAGAGCACAGCCCCACTCAGGAAGAGTGGGGCTGCTCTCAGCATTCCCACACAAAGCAAGATGTCAAAGGGAGATGTCTCCTGTGGGAGGAGCTAGGAAGGAGAGGAGCAGTTTGTGGGGAACGCTGCTGGTAGAGAGGGGGTTTTTGGTGGGCTTGGGGATAGCGTGAGACATCCCACTTTGTCAAAGCCAGGCTGGGACCAGGTGTCTGTGACAGTCAGTGTGAGCTGGGTGGGGTGAGGCCTCTCTTGTTTGCTGTGAGAAAAGTGAGCCCAGTGCTGGGAAGGTTGAGGGCGCAGGAACCTAAAATTAACACACAGAAGATGTGGGATCCTGAACTTGAAACCAGAAGGAGTTTTTTGCTGAGGACCAGACTTCGGGGTTGATTTCAATGCTGCTTGTTGCAGGGTGGGTGCTAGTGAGACTGACGTGTCATTTTCCAAGAAAATTTGCAGGCTGGCTTTGGTCCTAACCTAAGCCTTTGCAAATAACTTATGCAAATTCCCACGTGATAACCTCTAGATTCAGAATGTTACAAGCACAGTGAGAAACCACCAGGCTCTCCCTGCAAACCCGCAGTGTTTGCTCCCTCTGCTGGCTTTGCTCTGGGGAGGAGAGCCTGGATCCACGTGCCAAGGGCTGGCAATGCTGGGGAGCATGGGGCATCCCGCAGGCTGGCAGAGGGAAAAGCTGCAGCTTCACCAAGCCCCAGTGCAGCATCCTGCACCCAGGTAGCAGCAGTCCCAAGCACAAGCACAGACTGGGCAGGGAATGCATCAAGGAAAGTCCTGGGTAGGACTTAGAGGTGTTGGTGGATGAAGGTTGGACCTGCCCTGGCCATGAGCACCCAGAACC
>WAAG01070838.1:0-29575 GCA_013390105.1 Tichodroma muraria | reverse complement strand
AGGTGTATGGTGAAAGTTGATGTCTCAACTCAAAAGTGGGATGCCTCCAGGATTTATTTTTCACTTTTACGAGTAAAGGAGAATTACAAGAGCCATGGTCATGTGAGTTAGGTGACTTCAAAAGCAAGCAGCAAAAAAAGCAAGTTCTTCCATTAGTGCTTAAATTAATTTTGCTTTCCAGTAGCCTGTAGTTGCACTGGACTATGTTATCAGGTGGTCCATTTCTGCCTCATGTCCATATTTCTACTATGTCTGTGTGCCAGGAAAAAGTCTTAGTATTAGATTTGCAACATGTTATGCTAATGAGTCCCATGAGGAAAAATAGTACAAGTTTACATCAAATTGGTCACCATCACAGGTCTCAGGAATTACTGGTGAAAATTGCAGACTGGGATATTTGTTAGTAAAACTTCCCTTCCTGTGGGTGCTGGAATATCAGTGTATGGGCTGGGGTATTCCAGTAAATCTTAGTGAGCCTGAAAATCAGGAGGTCAGTGTGATGTGATGTGCTTGCAATGAATCTTGTCATCTATAAATCCCAGTTCCCTCTCCTAGAGGTCACAACTGCAAGGACTCACTGGTGCACCTGGTATTAACTTTCATTATTTCCACTGGCATTGAAAGAATATACAAATCATGAAGTTTTTCCAAACTTAGACACAGTATTACAATCTCTCCCAGGTCCTTGAGTCTCTCCTGTGAGTCATTTCTTTAGTGTGCGTTTCAGTTCATGTTAGTACAAACAGAGCCTGGGCTTGTATCCCCTTCCTGATGAGATTTACAAACTGAATTAGGCACGAAGGGTGTATTTCAGTCTGGCACCTTCATCTTCTCAGCCCTGTCCTTGGAGGAGCAGTGGCTCTGCAGAACTCCCTCTGACAGACCATCAAAAATGTGCTTCTCACCCATAGTGAATATGAGCTGTTTCAGTTTAGCTGTAACTTCATCCTAGTGATCAGAATTATGTCTCCTCCTCACTTGGCAGAAAAAGGCTTAATCACCAGTGAATTCCACTCTTGTGAATGAAGTTGGGTTGTCACTGAAAATCCTAACTTCTTCCCTACTTCAGTAGCCTTCAGCTTTTAATATTGTTTCTGTAATTCTTGAGCACCTAAAGACAAAGTTGTCCTCCTCATGTAAGTCCTGAGGTACTGCCTGGTGTGGCACAGACCTCTTGTGAAACCAGCACTGTTTTCATTCGTGTGTGGATAGCAACTCATGGATAACAAATGCATTGTTTTAGTTGATATGTTCATTTTAATAGTTATCAACTTAAAGCTTGGTGGTTATGTGAAAAGTAAAAAGAGCATCACCAGTGCTGTTTTGCAGGTTAATAGAAAGAAAATTTTAAATAAGTTATTTCATTTGCACACCACCCACAGGATTTTGTGGTATATCCTGATCTGATTGTGGGATTTTTGGAGTGTACTGGGCAACATGAGATGTACACAATGGTCTCCACAATATTGCTGCTCTGACGAGGCATAAGCACTCTGTCACTGATGCACGGAAACATATTGCTGTTCTGCATTTTTAGTTAATACTTAAATGATCACAGAATTGTTTCATGGAATGGTTTGGGTTGGAAGGGACTTTAAATGTCATCTAGTTCCAACTGTCACCTTTCACTAGCCCCATCCAAGCTGGCCATGAATACTTCTGGGATGGGGCATCCACAGCTTCTCTGGGCAACCTGTGCCAGGGCCTCACCACCCTCACAGGGAAGAATTTTTTCCTAATATCCAATCCAACCCTGCCCTCTTTCCATTTGAAGCCATCCCTCCTAGTTCTACCAACACCTGCCCTTTTCAAAAGTCCCCCTCCAGCTCCCCTGTAGCCCCTTTAAGTACTGGAATGTGTTACAAGGTTCCCCCGAGAGCGTTTTCTTGTCCAAGCTGAACACCCCAGCTCCTGGCAATGGTGTGGATGGGCTGCCAAAACTCTCAGGGCCAGTGGTGAACATCAGGGAAATATTACTGTAGGGGACATAAATAGCAGCTTGTTCATGTAGCACCTGTGACCACCTGATTCTGGAAGAAGCATAAAATACCCTTGTGAAGCTTTTAGGGCAGGAAGCTGATCAGGATTTGAAGTATTTATATAACCATTGGAAATAGCATGGTTTTCTCTGGGTGTCTTAAATGCAGAAGCAATTATCTCTGATGTTTGTAGGAAGTGTAACTCTACCCTGTATGCCCAGAACAACGAGGCAGTGAAAGGACAGAGGCCCCCAAAGGCTCTCATGGCAATGGACATGGATGGGGGTGTTACAGCCAGAGGATAGCTGAGGCTTGCCCAGGATCTCTGATGAAAAACTTCTCTGCTGAGTGTTCTTACCCTGCTATACCCTCTGACCAACAGCACTGCTTCAGCTTGTCCAGAAACTTAGCAAAAATACAGCAATTTCACTCACTGTGTTGAAGACTGGGGAAAAAGCATATGGCCACTTTTCCCAACAATACCTCTTCTGCAGTTGTTAGGGCAAAACCCCAACAAATCCCAGTGCTGTCTCTTTATGGTAGTTTTATATAACTTTATATTAGTAATTCCTACTGTTCCCTAGGCATTAACACCTATTTGGCTTTTATGAGCCAAATAATTGAACATAAAACTCAGCTAAAGTTGCTGAAATTTGCTCGCCCTGGACCTGACTTCAGTGATTATCATTAGGCTGAATGTTTTCTACTTCTGAGAATGTTGAATAAGCTCTGAGCTTGCCCGAGCGACGCGCACTGGGGTGACCCCGAGGCTTTGCATTGGAAGAAATGAACAGACCAAACAGCTAAAGCTGGTTCTTTTCCAGGTCTTGAGGAACCCCAAACTTTCAGCAGTGCAGAGGTGCATTGATGGAGCACTCTGTTACAGATGCCCCAGTCTGAAATGGTAATACATTAATTAACTTGCATTCTTTTGTATGGCCTGAAGTGGACACTAAATCACAGCTCTTTTAAGAATGTGTTCCAGCACATTCCCTTAAATATCTAAACCCTTGACCGTGTTAAACCTCATAGTTCCAGCATTTTTGGGGTGTTTGTTTGCTGATGGTTTTGTGGTGTTTTTTTCTAAATCTGGATTACCTTTCCTTTCCCTTCAGTTTAGAGCATAAATCAACTCCCAGTATTGGAGACAATCCTACAGTGAAAGAGGAGTTTTTGGAGGCAGCTCTAATCTTAAAAGCTAAACAAAGTAGGAAAAAGTTGTAATGAAAAAAGATTACCCTTTAACTCAGACCTTTTAATACTGAGCTTTAGCCTGGAGCACATTTTTATAGGCAAGTTATATACCTGTTAAACAATGTTTCTTGTAAAGCAGAGCCAATGATCTATGATAGTTGAAAGCAGACTTTATGGTCTAAAACATCCTAGAAATTGTTTGAAATACTTAATGCATCCTTCAAACACATAAATTCTAGAGCTATGTGAAGTTTTCCTGGCTGTTTGATTATCTGGGGAACATGCTTTGGGTGACTGATGAGTATTTGTTAAGGTCAGCAAAAATTAATTCAGCTCATACGAAACACATTTCTGCTGAGAGACTCTGGAATCACCTTTAAAGAAGCATTGTTCTTTAAAAAAAAAGGGGAGCCTTTTGGTTAAAATACAAGGTAGTCACAAGCCATTTTCTTACTATCATGTCACAGAAATTTTGAACTTGGAGAGGTCCTTGTCTGCCATGCAGATCGTATTCTTCCTTGTTCATCTGTCAGCTATATTTATTAGAGCTAATATAATTGTGTTTTTTCTTTAAAAGCTGATATTTCAATCACTGTTAGTTTTCTAATCACTGTTAATTAAAAAGTAGCTTCAAATAAATTGAATGTGTAAACCAAGGCCTCATTCTATTTTAGCTTAGGCAGCTTCTTCCCTCGGGCGCATCTCCTACCAAAATCTGCTCAGTTGTGTTGTGCTCAGCTCAAAATCAGGTTAGCTTGAGCAGTGAGGGCAAAGCCATGTCCTGCCCTAGGAAAGCTGCTTTCCTGCTCCATAAGGACATTGACTGGCAAAAACTGTGAAGCCAAAATCCTGTTTGTCTTTTAGCTGGGAAAAAAGAAGGGGCAGGGAACCTTTCCTGCTACTTGCCTTCCCAAGACAGGAAGGAACGTCGAGGATGTCTTTCTCCACTGAATTTCTTAGATTTGTGACCAATGAGGAAAGGAGGAGATAGGTCAGCTCCACTCCAAAATCCCTCTGGGCAGTTGCCAGGGAGCCCACTCTGGGTGCTGCCAGCCAGTCCAGTGGCCACCCTGGTCCTGCTGAGCGAGAGGAGCATTCCCTGTTGGAGCATGGCTGGGAGCAGGGAGGTCTGAGCCAGCTCCTGGGCTATGACCTCTCACTGGGGTTATTTCAGCAAGGGCTGAACAGGCCTTAAATCCTACATTTTGGCTTGATGCTGTTGCTCCTGTAAGAGGTTGCTCAGAGGCAGTGAGGGAAGCAGGAGGAGGAGAGGTGTGGGCAGCACTGGTGCAGTTCTCTTCCTTGGAAAACGCTGTCCCAAGTGAGTTGGTGTCAGTGTGTTTGTAACAGACCCGGATTCAGGCCAAGGTGGTGACAGGGAAGGGAATGATACTGTCAGTTACTTTTAATAGAGCCTTTCTTCAGCATCAGATTAGAGCTATGAAGTCATAAATGAGACTGCTGGCTGACAGGCCTTTACCTCCAAATGCAATATTATTAAGGTGAGTTTTCAGTGATATTCCCTGCCTCAGGCTACTGGCAGATTAAGCAAGCCATCCCTAGTGCTGTTGGCACTGATGCAGTATTGTTTTTTCCTCATATCCCCTCTGTGCCTTGTCAGTAAAAACCGTGATAATTCCCTTCACTGTCACCAGAGGTGGCTCCACCACGAGGCATCAGAGGATGGTGGGTCACTTTTCCTGCTCTCAGGGACCAGGGTATCACTCACATACTACTCTGATGCCATGGAGAGCTGCCACAGGCTCTGCCTGGGGTGCACACAGCTGGAACAGCAGAGGATAGCAGGCAAAAGGCCATCTTCCCATCTGTATTCTTTACACTCAACGTATTAGCCAAATGCCCACAAGCCAGTGAATTTTGTTTTTAAAGCGCTCTTTATTCCACTTTGTGATAAATGAAGAGAAGCTTAAGTGGAGAGGGTTTTTGAGCATTTTTTAAGAAGTTTCAGTGAGCAGTAGGGGGAAAAAGAGATCTTGACACAATCAATACCGAGGAATATTCTCTAGAAATTGAACAGAAAGGACTTGTATGCAAAATCCCCAGCTCTAGCAGTAGGAAAGGGACCTTAGAGAAGGGAAACAATTGTTCTTCAGTGACTGAAGAGGACAACTCATGCAATGGCTCACACCTGCCCTAATTCTAGTCCTAACATGGGGAACATATGGCAGTGTAGGAAAAATAAAAGTTTAAGGGTGAGGTGGGGCTGTAGCTGGGATGCTCTGTTCCACAGCTGTTTCCCAGGGCCCAGAAAGGGCTGCTGGGAAGAAAAAGTACAAACTGGGGATAATGAAGCCCATGCCAGAGTGTGGGGGGAAACACAGCCTGAGGAGCACAAAGGGAGTTCTAGAATTTCTTTTCTCCTGCTTGGCATCAGTGCTGAGATACAAACAATTTCTTACCCAAGTGTAACTGCAAACTGAGCTGCTTTAATTGACAGCTGAAAGCTAATTTTGCATCCTTCTAGTGGCACAAAGAGTTTTCAAGACGGATAACGTGGGTGGATAAATGCGTTATTTTTGTGCTCTATTTTAAATGTTCCCAGTTTCCTCCGTGTTCCACTGCAGCCACTGGGCTCTCCAGACAAAACTTGGGAGAGTGACTCTGTCATAACGTGACATGACAAGCCCCTGGCATCTGTGTCTCAGCATTGTCCTCCAGGAAAAAGAGAGTGCATTAAAGAAGCCTTGTTCGTGGGGTGCACCAGTCACTCCCTGACAGCTTCCCTCTTACTTCATAAAGAGGCCATTAGGGATGGTGATGAGCCATGCTCGTCCATTTACCAGCAGAAAAGGAATTATTAGCTCTAATAACTATATTATTATGTGGCCATTAGGTATCAGTTATGAAACTGCGTAATGTCTGCATGATTACTTGTAAATGGATTTGGAAAGCAGCTGAATTGGTTATTTATTGCCCATATTGAACAGCATTATTTATTGGCTTGGCTCAGTAAGTTTGATTTTTCAAGCTAAAATGAGATTTTAAGTTTGGGATGAGCTAACCAGGGTGCAAGTGGATTCAGGAAAATTATATTTTTCTGACAAAGTGCTGAATTTAATGGTAAATATGATTCTAGAATTACCTGGGTTTCTTTTTCCTTTCAAGTTCATTAACTAATTATTTTTAAATGTGCTCCTGCAACAAAAGTCTGAGAAACTAGGGAATTTAATACAAGTTACATTGAGATGCTGATTCCAAATGGCCCTGGGAGACAGGAGCTCCCTGCTTGGCAGATCATTTGCTGTACCAACACTTCAAAATTTGCTGCTACAGTACTTTAAAAGAGTGAAGCAAGGAAATAAGTTTAATTTCATGAGATGAAGTCTTCTCACTGAAATTGATACTATTTATCTCCCCTGTGTTAAACCTAATTTTTGGCTGATTATTTTCTAGCAAAGAAAGGCTGGGGGTACAGCCTGTTAATTGAATTCTAAGAAAGGCAAGGCAAGAAAAACACTGAGGCAAAGTCAGCAAGTGCCAGGATGCAGTGTTGGCTCCCCCAGTAATATTTAATGCATGTTAAAGACTTGATCCAATAGATAGACATTGCACATAGGTAAATTCCTAGACCATCACAAGAAGAAAGATAGAAGCACTTCAGCACTCCTGAAATACGCTGGATTGCTTTTAAATACAGAAGGCTGCTGACTTCCACGGGTGTAATAGGGACTTGGGAAACTCTTGCATTTGTTTGTTCAGGAGTGAAGAAGTTCCTGTGGAGCAGATCAGTATTATTTGACTTGCATTTCTGGTGACTACAGAGCTCAGACTTCTAATTAAATACTGCCTACAAATGTCTGTAGATTGTGGAGGGGGCAGGGGGTGGGAACCCCAGTGAAAAGGTTGCAGTGGCCACAGGTGACCGTATTAAAGCCCTCCAAGAGGTTCAGGGCAGACGCCAAGGCCAATGAAGGCCAACGTGGAAAAGGCACTGAGGGGTCCAAACAGGCTGTTGGATGTGATGTGCAGGCAGGGGGAAGCCGCTCTTCCCTCACGGCATTTCCCGGGGGATTTTTGTCTCCTTGCTCCTGCCTTGCCGTGGGAGATGGGGCAGAGGCAGCGCTGCAGCGAGCTCTTGATGCTTCCAACAGGGACGGGGAGGACAACCGCTGCCTTTCAAACAAAAGCAGCCAGGAGAACAAAAGACCAATGTTATGAGGCCAGTCGCATGTGATTGGTGTCTTTTTATTTCCCCAGGGCTGCAGACAAGGTTGCAGAAGATGTGCCTGACTTGTTTGTAAAGGCACAGCTCCCTGGGAAGGATTTGAGGGCCTCCAGGGACACTGTTGAACCTCCAAGAGTCTTTGGTCTTTTGCTGGCTGCATTTGCCAGTATTTAGAGAAAGATGGAGTAGAAGTCTGCTGTTCCATTTGTGGCAGATTTAGAACAACTGGAGATTTTTCAACTAAATACTTTTTCTTCTCAAATAAAGACTAAGCTTTTTTCACAACAGAATTAATTTCAACCTCCAAAGAAATGAATTATTATTAACAGTCTTTGTGTTGGAATCCACCCCCCTGCCTTCTTGAATGAAGACCTACTGTTGCTTGCAATAAAAAAACCCGTATTTGTCTCAGTGTTGAAGCAAACCTGGAGGGAAAAAATGCATCAAAACCATGTTTCCAGGTAATTGAAACAGAATACCTGTCTAATATTGATCTCTTCCCACCTCAGCTTCTGTTTTCAAAATGCTTGAATTATCCAATTCCAACACCTCTTAGAAACAGAATCTCAGATACTTAGGCCATGGCTGAGGTTTTGAGGTTTTTCTTAAACTGTTTTTTGCATTACAAACATACCGTGAGTGAGAACTGGATTTCTGACGAGGAGACCTTTCCTCCCTTACAGATGTTTCCAGGCTCAGGGCTGAGTGCAGCTGGCAGATCTCCTGCTGCAGGCTGCTCCATAACATCTCTCCTTCCCCAGCACAGCCTGCTGGCTCCATCTCACAGCACAGAAGAGTTAACTAGCAAACATCCTGTGGAATTTGCAAAAATGGGAAGAAGGAAGGAGAAATTCTAGACAGAAACGTCAGGATATGCCAGAAACAGTGTCTTGCAAAGGGAAAAAAAAAGGCAGGTGGTATGACATTGATGTATTTAGATGGAGAACCTAGATTTAGACTTAAGGAATCTTTTGGGAATTTTACACATTGCCAGCAATTTTTTTTTTCTAGTGCAAACAATTACAGATATTAGAAACTTTCTTGATTCTGTAAATATAGAAGCACTAAGTAATTGGAAAGAATATTGGTTTTGCTTTATGGCTGGAGGTTCCTTGCTAGGTTCAGTGTGTTGTAGTGCTGTTTTTAGCTCCTTTGTGCTGTCTTCTTTCCGATTTAAATTGACCAAAATGTAATAAAACCCACGTGGGTGCTCCCTACAGATGAAAGCAAGGGCATCCAACATTAATGCTGTAAGGCTCTGCCACCAGAATTCAAGGGCAGTCATTGTAGCTGGAAATCAGTGGTCAGGTTTTCTGTGGGCTCCCGACAGGAAAATGTAACATATGCTGTATTTCACAAGTACTTATATTTTCAATTCTGCATCACAGCTTGTGGCCTATTATTTCCTTGTGGTTCACTGTTCAGGCTTGAGGAACATTTTTCTCGATTTACAGCTCTATTAAACTGATAAATCAATCACTTGTGTGAGGGGAGGCAGTTTGCTGACATTTGCTTTGCCAACACACTGCCACCCACAACAGCATTCACAGGTCCTCGAGGATATGGTAAGAGGGAGGAAGCTTTTCCTGTAACTTAATTTTTAAAGCATGAAACCTGATTCTGGTGCTCTGAGCAACTTCAATGAGAATATTTTTGGAGAGCTGTCACTTGCTAATCTAATATTTAACTTGTTGTTTTTTTTGCTTTTTTTTTTTTTAACATTGCTGTATAACAAAATAGCTCCAGTATTGTTAAAGATGTAAAAGACATTTTTTTTTTATTTTTAAATGAACACCTTAGGCTTTTAAAATTTTAATTACCAAAAGGAAAGAAAACAGAAAACAAATATTTTGGCGAGCTACACAGAATATTTTTCCCAGTGTTTAAATTGTCTGACAGCCATACTCTGGGGTTTGCTCGTCTTTCCTTGAGTGCTTGCTTGCTTCTGAAACAAAAGTGTCAAGGCAATTCGCTTCAGAATTGTCTTGAGACTTCTGTGTGTGGTGCATAAGTTGCTGTATCAAGTGACCATTGGTTTAAGCAGTGATAGACCTTTTCTTTTCCTGAACCAGACAGTAGTGAGGTTACCTGAATGCTGTAGGTAGAGTTGACCACACCATGCAGGAGAGTTCCAGCCTTTAGTTATGAGCTGCAGAACAGTGCCAGGGTCTGAGAAAGGCGGTGGGAAAGCAAAGTTCTTGTTGGAGCTTGGTTTCAAACAGGGGACAGCCCAGATACAGCAGAACAAAGATCTCTTTTTTTGTTGTCTTCAACTGGTCAAACACAGCCAGATCCCTCCTGTTAACACAAGTGATTTTGCACAGACAAGTAGAAAGAATCATATACACTGTGCTATCTGTTTTAAGACTAGTAATCTTCTCCTTAGGCAAAACAGATAAGTTTGGGGTTAAATTTTATTATTCTGAGCTAGTGGTTTTGTCAAAATCAGCTTATTAATACACATTGCCTCTTTGTTAGGATGATGAATTTATACAAGCTTTATTGAAGTTATTCTTCTTTTGTACGGGTGTAATTGATGGGAGAACTGGCTGAGTGTCTTGGAAAGAGGGAATGTGAAAAAATAAAATGAAGAAGCATGTACTCTGTCAGTAGTGTTCCTCATATAAATAAGTTTATGGTAATTTTCTGTTTCATCATTTATCATAATGCCAGGATGAATCCTTTCATGCCTACATAGGATTTAAATAAAATTAGTAAGAACTTTTGTGTAACTTCTGCAGTAGCACTGAAGGGAACAAGTGAACATAATGTGCATAATTATTTTCCTGGGTTTGCAGTGAGAGACTTAGTTGTTGGTCTTTCATTTGCATTTGCCATATAATTCTCTTCTCTAATGTTTTCCTGTGCCACTCCCCTGGTGTTCAGCCTTAGACAAATCTGCATCTTCAGGTGAGTGCTGTTTGCAGCAGTGCAGCTGGGATATTGCAGAGGGCAAGCAGGAGCACCTCCTGGTACCCAGGCAGATTGGGCTCTGTCAGCTGCAGGTTCCTTGTCCAGGCAGCCATTCAAGACACTGGGATTGTGCCTGTTTGCTCTTTGTACGATGAAAGCAGATTCTGATAAAAATTTAGGTGTTTCAAGATGCATTGTATATGTACACACTGAAGAATGAGGAAGGTAGAAGAGAAGAAAAGCACCTTGAAGAGGAAAAGTCAAGTCTGGGTGGAATCAAGTGATGTCTCGTACCGCTATACTTGTTAACAAGCCTTGCTTGGCTTTCAGATGCAGTTCAATCTTGTCCTTATTTAGAGAAACTGTTTCGGGGATGGCAGTAAAATTCCCAGCACTTTTGAAAATCAGAAACATAAATAAAAAATTGTCTAACTTAGAGTAGCCAGCTATGAACCATACAACAATCTGTACCAGTATGTTTGATGCCTTCACCAAGGACACAGCCAGTGGGATGCAGTGCACCCTCAGCAGGTCTGGAGACAGCACCAAGCTGAGTGGGGCAGCTAGCTGGAACGCCTGAGGGACAGGATGTCATCCACAGGGACCTGGACAAGCTCCTCAGCACGGGAAAGACGTGGGCCTGCTGTCGTAGGTCCAGAAGAGGGCCACAAAAATGATCAGAGGCTGGAGCAGCTCTTCTGTGAGGAAAGGCTGAGAGGGTTGGGGCTGTTCAGCCTGGAGGAAGAGAAGGCTCTTGGGAGAACTCTGTGCAGCTTTCAATGCTTACAGGGGGCTTATAAGGACAATGGGGACAGAGATTTAATTAGGGCCTGTAGCAACAGGACAAGGGAAATTTTGTACAAGGAGGGTGATGAAACACTGACAGTGGTGGCACAGAGAGGTGGGGGATGCCCCATCCCTGAAAACACTTAAGGCCAGGTTGGAAAGGGCTCTGAGCAAGCTGACCTAATTGAAGATGTCCCTGCTCATTGCAGTGGTGTAGACTAGTCGAGCTTTAAAGGTCCCTTCCAACACAAAGTATTCTGTGATTCAATGGTTATGAATTCCGAATGTGTCTCATTTCACTACATCAAAATGCATCTTTAGAGGGAGTTGTTTTTAAACCCTCTTGTGTTCTGCCTCTTCACTCTGCTGCTCGGTCTGTCCTAAGCTGACTCTCTGTACACTGTGAAGTGAATTATATAATTGTTCCTTTTCATGGAATATCAAACATAAGAAGCCTTATTCTACTATATTTTAAAATCTGCCAGGTTCTCATATGCCTTTGCAACCACATCACCAGTGAAACTGTCAGAAGACCACAGTGTGTGAAGAGCTGCATCTTCTGCCATCTATTCTACTATGAAAACAAAATCTTTTACTTTCCTAGCATTACTGGAGATACTATTTCCACAGGTGAGAACTTACCATTGTCCAATCACAAGACCTCAATTTATATATTATTTGCTCTCGTTAAATATTTAGGCCACGGTGTCCCACCTATGTGTCATCATTTCCCTGGGCTGAAATAATTTAGCCTCAACTTCAATTCTGTTGCTTTCTTTGTGCTGGTCTCAGCTTATGTGCTATGAATACTGTGCAGAGTAATGAAAAATTTGAAAAGTCAGTTGAGATATTTGGATGTTTAATTGGCCCGAGCTCACCTCCCAGCTGTGGGAATGCTGGAGCCTACACAGAGAAGGAGATGGGACTGAGGCAAAGGGCAAGTGATGGGATCCTGTTGCTGGAAATTGTCACTGTGGATAAAAAATTGTAGTGTTTGGCTGGGCGAAGAAAGATGCTGGGAAGAAATATGTGAAAAAGCCCAGGGTAGTGAATATTGGTGTTTCTTAACGCCACTAACAGTTTCTGGTCAGACAGCATGCAAACCATGACTGGATTTTGAAGGATATGCAAGAGACCTAAATCTGGATAGACAGACTTAATTTTGAGAGAGTGAGAGTTGCTTATTGAGGATAAAACGGGTATTGCAGAATGACTGAAAACTGCACTGAAACCTTCAGCTCATTAAAGTCTAAGACATTAATTTTGTTCTTTGAATCGATATGTGGACATCCAAGGAAATCCTTCCTTTCTGATGTATGGGTGTGATGCTAAAGTCAAAGCACCCTTGCTGTGTGCAGGCCATACAGATCTGAGAAATGACAGACTCACTGAGCTCCTTTTTTATTAAATGTGTGGTGCTGGAAGGGAAGGGGCTCAGGCTGTGACTGTTTTAATGTTCTGGATCAGTAAGTGTTTCCCTGCTGCACAACAAGCACTTCAAACTGATCGCTCTTCTGATCACTGCTGTCAGTCACCAGCCTGGAAAAGGCCACTTTTCACAGACGTTGTTCCCATTGCAGCTCATACATGAATTAAAGCATGCCTAATTCCTTAAACACCTGAGGTATCTCCATGCAAAACTTTTTGAAATTGTCCTTGGCCTGTGAATGCAAACTGTGGCATTAAGACAGAAGCTTGTTTTCAAAGTTATAAATGTCTTAGTTCTTATTGTTGTCATGGAATCTGTGGCATAATCCTTTGAGGAGTAATGGGCTTGTCACACCAGGAAGTACAATCAATGTTTGGTTTACCCTTTCCCCATTCTGATTCTCAGTTCATAGCAGTGCCAGCTCCAGGTGTGATGGAGGCTTTATGACATTTCTCTGACATGAAGCTGAGAGCATTAACTCTGGCCCCTCTTTCAGAACACTTTCTGCAGCTCTGCTTTACCTGCTTTCATTGATTGTATCTGGCTGCTATGAAAATCCTTTTTGTATTGCAGCACATACTCAAAACCAGAAATGGTACAGATCTGGATCATGAATTTATTCATCCCTAGTGTTCATCCAGCCCATGGCTGTCACCACGTGACTGAGCAGCTCTGGTAAGTGCTTGGATATTTTTTGTTGAATAGGTGATTTTTGCCAGAAACCTTTCACATCATAAATATGCCACTGTACATGGTTTGGTGAATAACTCCACAAAACAAAATGAAGGGAGGCAAAATAACTTGCCTGTTCTAGTCATAGGAGGGGTCATTCTTTCAAGAGGTGCAGAGATAGGATTTTTGTTTTAAAGTCAAATTGCTGCTGACTACATGCCATTACTGTTTGTGTCCTGCCTTTGTATAGAAGCTATACCTTAGCAGACTTCCCTCTGCTGAGCGTGCCTGTGAGTTCAGAATTCGGGTCCAAATGAGAATGGGAATGTACAGCAGGTTAAAATGTATCTGCTCTGCTCTTAATAGACCATTTCTGAGATAGGATGCTCTTCTTTTTCTTCCACTTCTGGCCATTTCCTCGAGTACTGTCACTAGTGAGGAGATCAGGGCCTGCCCCTCCTCTTCCCCTCATGAGGATGTTGAAGAGCACCATGAGATCTCCCCTCAGTCTTCTCTTCTCTAGGCTGAACAAACCCAGAGTCCTCAGCTTTTCCTCACAAGGCTTCCCCCCCAGACCCATCTCCATCCTCGTGGCCTCCTTTGGACGTTCCCAAACACATCAATGTCTTTTCTATACTGTGGCACCCAGAACTGCCCCCAGGAGTCGAGGTGAGGCCACCCCAGTGCAGGCAGAGCAGAGCTGAACTCCCCCGTGTACACACACGCTGGGGTATGTCTGGCACCCTGCAGGGTGAAGCTGAAGTGCCAGGGAATATGGGTTTAGCCTGGTGTTCCCCTGAACTTTGCAAACAGAAACTGGTGGTTTAACACCCTGTCGTTCCCCAGCTTCTGGATGCTGCCCCATATCCTTTTCTCCCTCTCCGAATCATTATATGTAACAGCTTGGCATGAATGAGGCTCCATGAAACTCATTACAATCCCTTTTCCCTATTGGAATTTCTCCCGGGCTTGATGGAAATAAATAAATAAATAGGACTGCATGGGAGAAGCTTGCATTACAGTGCTGATGCTGTTATTGTCTGGATAAGTATAATCCTTGAGCTGCCTGCTAATAATCTGGCAGCTGCCTGTTAATGACCTTTCATAAAATAAAAACATTTTAGCAATTCTGTGCTCTGGTAGCAGTGTAATCTGTAATAGAAGGGTGAGTTCTTAAGAAGATGATGATCAGATGTTGTTCATGAACAGAAATTAACATAATATTCAGTTAGAAATTATTTAGTTTAGATACTGGCATAAGAGATTTACATACAATAGGAAATGGGGGATATTTCAGAAGAGGGGGAACAGGAAGGAAGGGTTAAAACCTTGGCTAGAAGAGAGCCAGGCTGATGACCCTGAAAATATAAAAAGATGCTATGAACTGTGAGGAAGCTGACAGATGCAGAGAAGCACAGATGTCAGAGGGCTGTGATCCCCAAAATGCCCATGGATAACATTCAGTGCATGTCTAAAAAGCTGCAAAGAAAGCACCACAAGTGCAGTGAGTAGGGAAGGCAAATCAGGCTCCTTCCTATGGCAGCTGACAGCGTGTCCAATGCAGGGGACAACAGACCAAGGGCAAACCTTGCCAGTGCTGCAAGCATGGAAAATGAAATGGGAGAACCAGAGTGCTTGGCTTCATGTGATGGGAGAGGCACCTCAGAGACCTTGCAGAAAGGGAGTAATTGGTGGATGTCATGTTGCCAGCCCATCAGCTTTATACAAATTGACAGAACGGGATGTGCATGCAGAGGGCTGGCAGTGGTTTTGGAGTCTAAAATACAGTGTAATCAAATAAAATTATTGTTGGAAAAAAAAAAAAGCAGTCTGAAATCCCTCTGGTTGGAAGTATCCCACTGTAATAATAAAAATATAATGATTTTTATTATGTATATAATAAAAATTATAATGATATAATAATTAAATATAATAATAATTTTAATATAATTATAATATATAATTACTTAATGTATATAATTACCCCCACTCTCAGTCAGGATAAGGACAGAGGATAGAGTTCAGAGCACCTGCAAAGTCAGGGCAGGTATTAATATGGGGATGTATCAGCTACCAACAGAATAAATGCCTCATCACCTATGACAGGATATTTTTTGAGCTGCTTTCCTAAACAACTGGTCTACAATCCCAGAAAATCTCTGCCCTGGCTTTGGTCCTGAGTAGTGCACAGGACCAGCTCGAGAAGCATGTGGGAGAGCTGATCTAATAGCAATTGCAGGATGATCAGGCTTAACCCTGCAGCAGGAGAGACTAAACAAACAAATCCAGAACACAAGTGTTCAATTTAAAGAAAGGGAACTGCATGATAATATGGCAAGTGGTTAAAACAAAGAAAAAAGGATTAAAGAGGGAGCAGGCTAAAAAGCAAAAAAACCTAGACACTTTTGAGAAATCCTGTATTAGCATTCAAGGCAAACTCTGTGCTGAAATTTGAAATCAGAGTGGTCCAGCACAGGCCCTACAGGACTAAACAGAAAATTAGGGTGATTTTCATGTAGGAAGGACTGGCATTTGTAACGGGAATTTTGTCCTCCAAAATAGAGCAGGAAACTCTATATGGCAGATCAAATGTAACCAGGACATTAGGAAGGTTAAGAGAGAGTTTGAGGAGCACCTCGCACAGGACGGGGAGGAAAAGTACTTTAAAAAGGTAAAAATTATTTCAGTACGACAAAAGCCGGAATATTGCAGAATTCTGTCCTGTCCACAGAAACAGCTCTAGACAGGATGCTGGAAATGATGGCCCATGAGTCTGAGTGCCATCCTTCAAGAGATGATAAACCTGGCAATGAAGATTAAGATCACTGAACATGTAGATAAAGTGTTGGGAAAAAAGGTCTCCATCAGAACTGGAGAAACGTGAGAAATCAGAGAAGTCTGAGTTTGCCAGCCTCTCTTTCAGTTACCTGAATTGCTCTGAGGTGCCTGTGGCTGCTACACCAGGGACTCACAGCTGCTGTGCTGAGAAAGGGCTGGGTGGCCACAGATAGCAAAGGGATTTTAGTGAATGTCCCCTACACAGGAGGCAGCAAAGCAGCTGGAAGGGTGGCTGGAGACAGAACCGGGGGGGTGTGAAGTGCCTGTGGCAGGAGCAGGAGCAGGGAGTGTGTGTAACACAGGAAGGAAACAATTCTTCTGTGGGTCTCTCAGGATTGCCCTTCCTACACACAGCTGTCCACCTGACCTCCCAGGATATTAAAGTGCAGGTCTTTGCCTGCTTCTTTCCCATCTAGCTCCAAATCTTCATTACTGCACACATACAGGAAGCACAGAGGGTGGGCAAAAGGGAGGGGGAACATGAAGCAGAGATTGATGGTGACTTCACATATATGGACAATAAGAGCTCTGTGTTCTCAGGTCTTGGGTATTCCCTGCTTTGGACTTAGGAATAACATTCCCTGAAACTGAGGAAGAAGCTCTGTAAGAGAGAACATTTTTACTTTTCTAACTGTAGAGGCTGCTGTGGTAACTAAATATACAATGAGGTCATAAGGTCTCAACAGAGCTCAGAATCTCAGTAAAGATGATAAATTTAAAGGATGCATAAATTGTGCAGCGTTTGAACAAACAACCCAAATATTACACTGCAGTAATTAGGAATCATCAAAGCTAGCATCTCTGGTATTCCAAAATGTGCTCTTCCAATAGCACAGTTATTCCTCAGGGGAGGGCTGAACAGACAATTCATTTGTGAGTGTGACCACAAGCCTTCCAGGAAGCCTGGATGTTTTTCAATTGCCTGCATTATTATTCTTATCTAAACGGATCTATTGATCATTAATGATCTAGAAATGCTTAAGGCATGACAGACGACTAAGGAAAATCCAATAAGCTCTCCACCACTGCAGAATAGCAAGAAGTGAGAATATTCCTGTTGTGTCCTGGCACGCTGTGAAACACTCCATGAATTAGTAAACAGAATCGTCTGGATGCTCCAGGCTGACCCTCAGTTCTGAGTGTACACAGAGACCTGCTGAGCACAGCCTTCTGTGCAAACAGAACCTACTTCCAAACAGTACCTTATAAATTAAAAATAGATTTCTGAAGACAATGGAGTGTGCAACACCTACAAACATGCTGACTGTTATTTAGGGCCTTATGAATATATTTAACATGGACACAACACACCCAACATGAGAACATCATCATTATTATCATTATTATATTATTATCATTATTATCATCATCATCCAACTCAAGCATTTTTAACAAATGGGTATGTACACTTCTGTGAAATAAAGACATTGCCAATGAAGACGGAGCTGAATGTCAGAGTTATTTTCCATGACTTACTGAGGTAAAAGCCCTGGGGGTGTGATCCCTAGCACGTGACAAGGATGAGAAAAACCTGATTTCATATTTTCATCACGTGTCACCAAAGATGGTCATTTTCTATTGGCTTTCAGGCATTTAAACATGTTTGTTTATTTAGAAGTAAAAAGTTTCTGATTTAAGAAACTGCATGAATAAAGGACCTTTTAGATTTCCTAGTAAAACAGTCTGGTATTATACCATAGGTTGTGATATCAAGAGGAATTTTTGGTCAAGGGTATCTGGTACCAGTCACTCAAGGCCTGATTCAGACAAAGAACCTTAGCTACTCTGCAATGTCTATCCAGTGACTTTTAATGTGTTTTAGACCAATAAAACAGTCTGGTTCTAGAGCTCTTCTGGAAAGTGTCACCTCTGCAGCATCACTTCCACCAGAAATGTTTGTGCACTGAGCCAATTTAATTAAAGCACACTAACTTTGATACCTTCCTTAAAAAAAGCTTTTTATTCTGGAAGATTTTTCTCTGTAGGTATAAATAGTGTCAAGTCAGTCATAAAGTTTTAGGGGTAAAATATTCTGTAGATTTCATACTCCTTATAATCAGCAGGGGCGAGGCAGAGGCTGTCAGCCCTGCCCGTGTCACAGCAGCCCAGCAGACATTTCTCAGCCTCTCTGGCACTGCGGGCAGCACAGATGTCAGCTCTGATTAGCTGTGCTGGGAGCCAAAGGGTTTAGCACGGACATGGTGCACATCTAACCTGCTTTTGGTACCCTCTGCAGCATCCCGTGCTGTGGGCAGCAGGATCTGTGTTTGCCAGGGAGGGACTGAACAGCCGCGTTGACCCTGCTCCACTGCCCAGGACAGAGGTGCCCACGCTGCTGTGAAATCAGCTGGATGTGGGAGGGCAGGGAGCAAGATTCACAACCACCCAAGTCCAATATTGCTCCTTTAAAGCATTAATGGAACAGTGCGTGCTGAGTACAGGGCTGGCTTCTGCCCAGTGAATGAGTAAGAACAAATCAAATAGTGGAGAGAGGGTCAATAAGAGAGCAATCAATCTGTCTTAAATCTGAATAAAGCATGGCTCATGTCGAAGAAATAGTACCTGTGCACGCAGTAAAGTTGTTAGATCATTATGGATTTGTGCAGTTTTAATCCTGGTATCTCCTAATTCATTAATTCTTGGCTGTACTTTTCATGTCGTTGTAAATCGTTCTTACAAGCAATATATATCGTATAATATTATATAATTATATAATATATAATATTTAAGAAATCTTAGCTTAATGGTACTGTATTCTTCATAATGTTTTATTTTTTTAAAAAATTTTTGAATAGTAATTTGTATAGTTTTTCTTATACTCAGGTGCATATATGTTTTTATTGTATATGAAATAACAGACCAAATAAAGCTTTCAATTTCAGTAGTTTTTGCTTACAGCTATGTTTGGCTTGGGTTACTTTTTAATTTATCCAACATAAACAGTGCTTTTCAGGATCATATGCCCCAAATAAACTTTCCAGATGCCTTTTAGACATCAGATTACAAAGAAGACCTAATCCTGTGACTACAAGTCCACTGTGTTTTATCAACCTAACCTAATGTTAAGTACCTCATAGAATAAAGGAGTTTAAAAATCTGCGAGGAGTTTAAAAATGAAACAAAACAGAGAAAGGGAACAAGTCATATGGCACAAGGAGCAAGAAATAAGGCTTGGTGCCAAGTGTATTGGAGAGAGGAAACAGGTTGTGCACTGTAATGTGGGGGAGTGAACAGTGATGAGAGAGTGGAGGAGAAAGTGGAGGAAAGAAGATCCTGTTCTAACAGCATCAGAAAGCAGCACAAGAACTCAGGATCCCTGCCAAGTCCTGTAGCTGTTCAATTATGTTGGTGTATCCCATGCTTTTGATAATTGTCACTCACTATGTGTTCTGATGCCTGACTCATTGCAGGGGCTCCAGGTAAGCCAGGTCAGTGATTCACCCTGCTATGAGAACTCCTTTCCACGCTGCAAGAACCAAGTGGAGACTGGACCAAAAATGTTCCCTCCATTGGTCGTTCTGGCTGGTGAATATTCCGTTCTTCAGCTGGCCAAGTTGGTGGGTGGCTGTGCTAGTTACTTGGCATGCCACGCAAGTCTAAAGAGGCCTTCTGATTTATTTTGGACAATAATGAAACATTCTCTTTGATTAATGCATATTACTAGTTAATTAATGTTCATCCATTGTTGTATTTTAATAAAAGTGTGTGATACATCTGGATTTCTTCTTCTTGGAAAAAACTAACCATTTATTTTCTTTACTACTTCCTGATAAATTAATAATGAGCATTTTGCTACCTCTTTGATATTGCTGGGATCGTAGTCTATGTGACCACTATATTTCAGGTCAGTTCATATTGTTTTGTTTGATTCTGATATAATGCAAATGTTTTCCCTTTTAGTCCTCCCGCAAGTTATTATTTTCCTAGGCCATCATCTTTCTCCTGCTTGAATTAGGACAGAAATGCTGCATTTTAAGAAATCCACACCCTTCTGCAAGTCTGGATCATTATAATGTTCAATGCATTATTAATTCAATGCTTAGCAGATTGAGATAAATCACACACTGGGTATTATGAGGAAGCTTCAGGATTTGAGTATGTAAGGTGAGATTGGCACCTCCTCAGGAGGAATTATGAGGCTAGAGGGGGTTTGACACCAGGACACTGCTACAGATCTTCAAGGAATCTGCCTGGGGCCAAACACCTGAGGCCTTCATTAATGACCTCTCTGAAATAATGAAGAGCTTGCTAATGAAACCCCCTGTTAGAATACAGCTGGGAAACATTGTTACTGTGCAAGAGAATTGCAGTACGACAAAGAGGAGATGAATAACCCTGAGGACAGCAAGAGACAAAACAGAAGGAATAAAGCAGCTGAGAGAACGGGTTCCTGCACTTAAAGGTTTTTCATGATAGCTTCCTCCTCTGAGACTGCAGCTGCCACCTAACCCAGTCACAGTCAGCACCCGCTGAAGCTACAGCCCTTGTTCATGTGAAAAACTGCTTGCAGCTTAAACATCATGGCACTTCCACCAAATCAAAGCTGATGCAAGTTTTGCAAGTTATATATTTTCCTGTCTTTCCCACAGGCACAGCCCTCCAGAAGCACAAGGGAGGTGGGCAGCACCAAACAGGCACTGAGGAGCAAAAGCTTCTTTCACTCTTAATTCACTTGTCCCTCCAATTTGAAGGCAGAACCCGAGTCTCTCAGGACAGTGCGTTAGCAAGTGGACCAATAACATTCAGTTTCAAGTTTTCCGCATTCTCCAGTTGAAATATTTACTATCCCACTCATCTCCCTGTAAGCTACTTCTGCCATTTACACTGCAATGTGGTGAAACTTGACCAAATAAAAAGTTCCTGCCAGGTCAGTTGACAAATGTTGATATTAGAACCAACGAAGGGGCAACAATGTCTTGCAGGCAGTGTGGCATTGCCCTGTGGGCCAGCACTGGCCTCAAGGATGGGATGAAACCACCCCAAAGATCCCTGTTCATCATTAATATGTTGGAAGTGCTGGGCTGTTTATGCTCCTGTTGAATTTCGACCACAGCCTTTGCACACCAACTTTAATTTAGAAGGAAAGACTGATGAAAATGCCTTTGAGGCGTCTGTGTAACAGCATCAGCGGTAACTCATAATCACTGCCAAGAATAAATATTCTATTGATCCACAAGGATGGGACCCTGGGAACAAAATGCTTCCCGAAAGCTGAGCACTCACTCTTCTGACACTCTCTTAAATGGCTTCCAGCAGAGGTCCTGCAGTGGCATCTCATTATTTGTCACAGTTGAAAGGCTGCTTCTGCTTCTCATTAAATGTTTTGTGCTGCACAACAGGTCTCAGGTTCACTGTTGCTCGAATTTCCCTTGTGAATTTTTTTCCTTTTCAAAGTAGTCCTTCTTTACTGATCTTTTACAATCACTAAAACATTGGAAGAGCATACACACTGTGACAGAAAACAATAAAGTTCAGGCAATTCCCAGCTGAGGGTGATATACCCATCAGAAAAATTTAGGCGTTAGAGAGAAAATTAAGCAGCTTGTTGAAGTTGTGGCACTGTGCCTGAGTGTTGGAAGGAAACACAACACTACCCATCATTAAATGAGGATTTAATGTTCAGAGTGCTCAAATGTTTCTCATTTTTTCTAAAGCAAACCTTCATTAGCATGTTTGTTTAAGCAGTACAAACTGTCCTGTCCTGGTGGCCACGAGGCTTTGGCTGCAGCTGCCAGTCCCTTCTAATGGGCACTTGGACATCATCTGCATGTGTCTACTTTGTTTTGCACTGAGAAAATAGGATTTTTAAAGGGTCAGATTGCTGAGTGGTGAAAAGTAGAAATAGGTTCATGAAACCAGTGGTAGTAGGTGCAAAACTGTGACACTGTTTTAGTTCTTTAATTTTTTTTAGTTCTTCTAATTTTTTTCCCAAAGAGCTTTATTTCTGCTTGCAGGACATTTTTATTCAAGGGTGGTAAGAGTCCAGAAATCAGTGTTTGTAATGTAAATTGTGACCTGACTTTATTATTAGCCTTGATCACTGTCTGCTGAAACAGCTGTGCCTTAAGAAATACTGATTCTAATAAATTCACCTCTACAGTGAAACATAAAAAAAAAAAGAGAAAATATACATACAAGTAATTATTTATAGGGTCTGGTATGGGACTAGAACAGCAGGAAACTCGAGGAGGGAAACCTGAAAACTCTCCTGTGCCAGCTCCTGGAAGTCAGAAGCAGTGTTGCCCTGAGTCCATACGGGCAGGCCCTGTGCTCTCTACAGGACTATTTGGGGGGTGCTCACAGCTCCGGCCTCAGCAGCTGCCCGTGAGAAAAAACATCACCTTATTAAACAGCTTTTGGTATTTGCTTTGCCTTCCCTCGCAGCTCGTTAAATTGCAAGCTGTGCCTTGTTGGAGCCATCCAGCTAAGTGCCAGCACCTGTACCAGGGAGTGCCGGCAGCTGGGCCAAGCGGAGCCCACCTGGCCGGAGCCATGTGCAGGGAGGAAGGGCTGGGCTCAGCTGCTTCTCCGTTTTGCTCCGAAAGCTAGCGTGGGCTTGGGAAAGATGTTTGGTGGAGGAGGTGTTGCTTCGGGGCATGTTTTTCACCCAGGACGACGGAGCTACACCGACTTGCCGGGAGAGGCGGCAGCTGCACCAGCGGGGGATGCTGGCGGGCGATGGGCACGAAGCAGGCGGGCGGTGAGCTCAGTCCCTAGAGGGGGAGTGCTTTGCCTTAAATTTTGTTCCTGCGTTCCTAGACAGGCCTGTTCCGTAGCGGGGGGGCAGCGGGGCAGGCTGCTGTGCTTCTGCCTCCGGCTCCCGCCTCTCATTTCCCGAGTTTTTCTTCCCCTGGAGCTATAAACAAGGTGTTTTGGGAGGGATTGACAACGCGAGTGCTTCGTTTCCTCCGAGCCGTGAGAAGCCCTGGAAGAAGCTTCAGAGCAAGGCTTTCCTGTGTTGTTTGTCCTTCCATAAGGACGTGGGAATAGCAGCATGCTCGTGGTGGCTTTTGGAGTACCCTGGATTTGTCTGGTGGTAGTACAGGGGAAAAAGCATTTCCTAGAGGACAAAAGAACATTGATCCTGTTTCCTTTTAATTCTCGATCAGGCTTAGGAGAGAAGAAAGGTGTGGAAAGGGAGGTTCTTCCCCTCACTCCCAAAACTGGTTTCTTGCTCCCAGGAAAGCAAAGAAACTGGGTGCACAGTGTGAATCAGTGGTTCAGCATAAGCAGGAAGCCTACAGGGGATTTGGCTTCATTCAGTCTGCCAAGGACACTAAACCCAAGGAATTTAGTCCTTTTCATTAATGAAGCTACGACCTAAAAGGCAGAATAATGTGTCTTAGTCTCTGTGAGGGAATTTGCTCCCCAGCGTAGGGACCCACAGCAGAGTGGCAACAAGGTTGTGAAGTTACTGCATTTGAAGTACAACCAACTTCAGGGCTGAATGATAGGGCTGGGAAGGAGGGTGTGAGGAGTTCTTTCAAGCCTGGCAGGAGTAACTGGTCTAAAGTGATAATAGCTTTAAAAAAAAATAAAAAATAATTCTCAGTTAGGAGTGCCAGAGGAACACCTAGAACAGCCCTCTGATGTGAGGAGAATGTAGAAAACTGCAGCTGGCTAATAATGTCCAGTCAGTTTTTGAAAATAATCTGATTTCCTGTGTCTGAACCCAGTTTCCTGGATCTCTAGAGAATCTTACTTCAGCTCTAAAGCCTTATTTTAAGAATTAACATTTCAAAACAAGCTGTTGGAATTTCAGTGGTGCCGCAGTTTGCCATCTGCTATTTTTCTAATTCTAGTTTCTGCTCGGATAAATTTGGCTCTCTAAATTTTCATAAAAGTGTGTTCTAGGACTTGCATGTTCTGGCACTGCATGATCCTCTTGGTTTTATTCATGGATTGCTCGGGTATCTGAGGATGGGGTCTCACAACTGAAAAGGTTTCTGATGTATGTTCTTAACCTTCCCTTTTTCAAATTTAAGAAACGATTCTAAACAACACAGGTTTTATTATTGTGAATGGGAAGTGAGAAGAGGATCAGTCTGCTTGATTTGGTGCAGTTTTTGGTGATTTGGCTTCCAGAAAGAGTGCTCTGCTCTCACTAACGCTCATACGGCTCTAAATAAAAGATATGCTTGGGGTTTGCTTTCTCTCTCTTTTTTCAGATGTTGTTGCTATAAAGAAAGCACAAACACCATAACTGATGGGCAGATTTCCAAAATGTGTGAGGGCTTAGCAAGATTAACATTCCAGAGGAATAACAACATAAAGGATGTTTTGCTTCTGGTTAACCTAGCAGTTGTCAAGGGTTGGGCTTTCTCTGTATTCCAGGCTACTGTAATAATTTCCTGTATTTCTGGGACATTTGCACATACCATCTTTTGAGTTTGTTTTCCAGTTACTGTATCCAGTTATATATAGGCTTATGTTCTAATAGTTTCACTGAAGTTTCACACATAGAATAGGGATGCTTGGATCAGAATTCTTCCGTGGTGTGTTATATCCACTCCTTTGGCATTGAGTTCCAGGTGACTCCTGTCCCTGTCTTTTGCATCCCCTATCTTAGTGTAACTTAATTCTATCATAGTGTCACCTGCACTTTAGCAGAGAGAGCTTCATGAAATGCTGCATGAAGGACATGCTTTTATTCTTTTATGGGCAGAACACCTAATCCTGTTTCCAGTCACACAGCTAATGTACTTTGGGCTGCCTGGGAAGTGAATCACAGCTGTCAGAGAGCCAGGGAAGGAACTCTAGTTCTACTGTTGTACTATTAAATACTAGGTGCATTATATGGGAATGCTATTAATAGTTAAAAAGCAATTTAAAAGTAAACTTGGTTGTACAACAAAGCAAAGCAATTTTCTTCTTCCCCTCACAAAACCAAAGCTGGCTATCTGGAGACTTCTGAAATGAGATGGTATTAGCAAGTTTCTTGAAGAAAAATTAAATGTGGGGTAACTAATAGAATTTACTGAAACTTGGGAAATTATATTGCCTGTTTCCAAGCACAGTAAGCTGTAATATTCCATAAGAGAGCACTAAAATCACTTGACTGTTACAGGCTTGTGTGACAAATGAATGTGATGAGTGCACTTCTTGTCTTGCTGCAAAGCCATAGCTGACTCTGTACCTGCAAACTCAGACCTTTTCACACCCAAAAAGGTCAACCATTAGCTTTATTTGTAAGGCAACACCTGAGATCACCTGTGATTTATACCCACCCATGGATGGGGTGAGCTTGTTTTCCTCATGGTAGTACATGAGGAAGCATCCGGGTTCCAGAGCAGTCCTTCTGCACAGTTCCACAGAAGCCGAGCTTTCCACAGCTGTGGCTTATGTTGCTGCTCAGCACAGCACAGCCTCACCCTCTCCTGTGCCTTGGCTCCAGTGTGTGGTCAACTCAGAGCTGAACTGTCTGCCAGGAGCCCTCCTGAGCTCACTGCTTGTTGGGTTGCACAGGTGCCAGCTCTAGAGAAACAGCTGCATGTACAGCCTGAAGTAGGCAGTTTCTGCATTCAGCTATATGTGTCTGCCCTAGACCTTGTCCTCTGAACAAGGGGTAATCAGACTAAAATGGAAGAGAGGTGACTGAGGTGGTCAGTCAGAGATGCCTTCTGACTGTCCTCTAATAGAGCCAGAGGCATCAAATGGTGGGAGGTTGGGAGAAAGAAACAGAACTAAGGAGGAAAACCACTCTGTGCATGTTCCTCAGCTCATTTGTCAAGGTTTGGGGCATGTCTACCTTCCAGGTTGCTTTAACAATTCCCTCTGTTTCTGGGGATTCAGTCAGGGCTGTAGGACACCAGAGCACCGCCTCTGACTCGGGAACTCAGCCGACCCTAAATCTCTGTAGGCTGGAAGAATATTTTGGAGAAAGAAAACCTTTGTGGTGAGCTCCATACATGGAATTATTTGCTGGGTTATTTGCTGCTGGGTAAATCTCTGGGTTATTTGCTGTTGGCTGCTGCAGAGGACAAGTACTAAGTCAAAGAAAGACTTGTCAGACCCAGCAGGTTAAACACTCAGTGGGCTCAGGGAAGGAGTCAGACTCCCAGGAGCTCCACTGATCTGCTCAGACAGTCTCCTGCAGTAGGCTGGCTGTGTGCAGGGGAAATGCAAGGGGCTCCTTTTGTACCCTGCTGCAGTTAACACCTGCTGGGCTTTACTCCTCTGAAGTGTTGAGTGTGCTTTATCCTGGGATAGGTAACCTCTGTAGTCCAAGCATCCCGAGTAAAGCAGGTGGCTGTAGGTGCTACAAAGGAAGCAAACCTTGGCTACAAGAAGAAAATGGATTCAGTATGTGCCTTCTCCCTGCCCCTCCCCAATAATACATTCCTCATTTTTTTGAGGTTCATATGTAACACGGGGCCTGTGCTTTATATATGGATGTGCATACAGGTATGTATGTGACCTCTGTGGGGTCACAGAAAACCTGATTTTGAAGTGTACATCTCAGTAATTCTCAGTATCCAAATGGAATGGTGCAAAACATTTCTTAAAAACATTAAGAGAGAAATGAGGATAGCAGCCTGCCAAATGCTGCTCAGTTGTGCTCTTTGTCAGGGTAATTTCTTTAGATGTTGAACTGTCAGCAGCTACTTTGCAAGAAGCCAGGATTTTGGTTAGCAAATGCAAGGAGACCTAATGCTTGCAGTCAGCAGAAGGTTTTCAGTGTCAGGCTACTGAGGAGCAAAGATTTCAGTGCTATTTATATTCCTTTTCAACTATGAATTTTCAAGTACTTTGCATCATTTAAGCCGGAATATTGGCAAATGTTGAATGTTTTCAACTAGCAGTGAAGTTACAAGGATGTGAGGTCAAATCCCACATAATGAGCTGACCTCATAAGGTCAACCTTATCCCAATAATTTGAGGAAATTATTGGGAGGAATTTTACTGAATCCCAATCATGTTGGTTCAGTCCTCATCTTCTCCCATATTTATTATAAAGACTACTACCTGAGCAGTGAAAATCCCTACAGGTGTTAGGCAAGGGAGAATGGTTATTAAAGAGTGATTATTGTAGTGTTGTCTTGGACACCAGCATGGTCTGGATCAGCATAGTTGTGTTGTGATTAATGACCTCATCAAAACTCAGAAAAATTACAGAACTTACACAAAGGAATGCAATATCTGCTACCAGCAGAGAACTTAATAACAAGGCAAAGCATGAAACTGTTTGATGTCATTAATAAAATCTATCATGGGATGCAGGAAAGTATTTGCAATTGCATCAGTCCTTGAGAAGAAGGCAGACAAGACAGCTGTGGTGATGGAAAAGATAATACATTAAAGAAAAATTACCATATCTTTGGGGATCTTTTTAGCAGGAGGTGAAGGGAAGCTTTTCTTCATTAAGGGAAACTGCAGTTGTCTGAAAGCATGGAGAACATAATGGATAGAAATCTTCATTATTAGAGTAAGTGTTCTTAAAGTGGTCCCCCTTATAGGTGCCTGGGTGTTTTATGTAACCAGTGCTGTTTTTTCAAGTGGAAGTTTCAGCCACAGTTGTGTTTTACCTTTGTATCAGCTAGTGAGTCCTTCTAGGGAATGCACCCACTGTTCCTCTCATCTATTTCAGCTAATGATAGCAATGAAAATGCAGTGGGTGTCAAGGTTCTTAGTTTTAGCTAAGTCATACCGTAAAACTTCTTAAATCTTCAGAACCTGGAGTTATTTTAGTCTTTGCTTGCTTAAATTCTTGCCTGGCTTTGCCTTTCCTTGAGCACTGAACTCTGCAAGCCTTGTGGCCTGTTCATTCCATGTTGACTTCATCCCCTTAAGAGATGGGGATGTTTTTATCGTTGTACACTCCTGTGAAATAGAAGACAATAGGCTTCAAGTCACTCGATCAAGAGGCACAAGATGCAGACACTGCATCTAGGAACTGCCTAAGAGCCTCTCTGGAAGGTGGGTAATTTTGTATCCTGCTCCTTTACAATTCAGAGGAGCAGCTGAGGGAGCTGGGCTTGTTCACTCTGGAGAAAAGGAGGCTCAGGGGAGAGCTTACCACCCTCTACAGGAGGATGGAGCCAGGTGGGTCCGTCTCTTCTCCCAGGTAACAAGTGGCAGGATGAGAGGAAATGGCCTCAAGCGGTGCCAGGGAAAGTCCAGGTTGGATCTCAGGGAAAATTTATTCATCATAAGGGTAGTCAGGCATTGCAATAGGCTGCCCAGGGAAGTGGTGGAATCACCATTCCTGGAAGTTCTCAAAAAACATGTGGATGTGTGCCTCGTGAACATGGCAGTGCTGGATTAGCAGCTGGACCTGATCATCTCTGAGATCTTTTTCAGCCTTAACTCTTCTATGATGCTACACAGTCACTTGCCAAATAAATTGTGCCCAAACATGAGGAGAAGGAATCCTGTGTTGCCATTGGCATTTGGTCACTTTGAGATCTGGCATAAAACAGAGAGGCAGGGTTGAGAGAAGCAGGAAGGTCTGCAGTATGCAAGATATCTAAAGATTTTTAACCATCCTACACTGGTACAAAAGACTGAGCATGAACAAAATTCCAGGATTCCCTGTGAGAGGTTCCTGCTCTTGCCCAAGTTCTCAGTGAACTGTTCCCCATCTGTGTTAATTCTGCTGACAGTGATGGTCACCAGGCATTGGAGGAAGTCTCAGTCTCATAGTTCTGGGTATTGGTGAGATAATCTTGATTGTGCTCAGAGGAGGAGCAGAGGCCAGATTCCAGGTTTTTCTTCTGTCAGCAAACTGGAGATACTCTGTCCTTCCTAACACTCTAAACTGGCATTTAAACACCTAGTTCTTATTAATGAGGAGATATTTTCATTGCTGTGGCTGAATGACTTAAAATAATTGAGAGCTCACTGGGCACACAGCCAAAGCTCTGAGCTAGAAAAATCAAATCATTTATGGATTTTTCTCCTTATTCAGCCTACTTGAACCACCTACTGATGCAATGCCTGGAGGTCGCAGGTTGTCATAAAGCTGAATGTGAGATTATTTTAAATGAATCTCTTTGAATTGGCTTAGACTCACTTAAGATTGAGGTGTATTCATTTACCCCAGCTAAGCTCATCTTTTTACAGGGCTTTCTCAGATCACCTTTCTTTTTTCTGCTCTCAAATTTTTGTCAGTCTGAACCATCCAATTGCAGAGGACTTGGCAAAAGGACCACTCAATGAGTTATCCTCCAAAGAAGCCTCCAAACTTCGTAGCAGTCAAGGGTGCTCTCTCAGGGTCTTGGCTACATCTGTTGCTTGCTTCTTGAAACGTTTCTTCAGCTGCAACCTGTTCACTGGCTTCCAAGATGCTTGCCAGAAAAGAACTTGCCAGATGCTTCTAAGATCTTGAAGAATGCACATGAACTGCCTGTGACAGGATTTATTTCCCTGCATGCCTGAAGGAGGAACATCTGCCTGATGGTAACTGTGTTCCTCCAGGCAGTGAAGTCTTGCACCTGTGTTGCTCTGGCTTCAGAAGATCTCTGCAGCCTGGAGCTGGTTCTAGCTGGGGTAATGAGTGATACCAAGGTTGCTTCAACTCTTACACTATTACCATTAGCACAAGGAGGAGCAGAGGATGGGAGCTGTAGGCTGACTTGG
>WAAG01070835.1:0-11335 GCA_013390105.1 Tichodroma muraria | reverse complement strand
CAACAATACGTGTTTTTAACACACAGGCAGCGTCCCAGGCAGATTTTTGCTGTGATTTAGGGTAGCCTTTCCTGAACTCACAGGAGCAAGAGCTGAGCTTCTTTCGTGTCCAAGCCCCTCTCAACTCTACAGCAGTAGAGAAACACAAGGAATGTAAGGGGCTGAAAAAAGCTTTAATGAAGAATGGGTACGTGAGGGATTCTGAGAAAACAGAGCTCACCATTTCGTGATTTTTAATTATTTGTACATGAGGACACCGCTGCTGTCAGGGAAGGCCTGACTCAGTGTAATGGTTTTGGTTTGTTAATTTGAAATATTTTAATTAAGAGTAAAGCAGGTTTAAATTTCGAAAGGTACAAAGAAAAATTATTAATAGAATTTTAAGAAGAATAATAAAAATTAGAATAAAACTTACAGAATATTTTATAAACTTTTTTTATTGATAGTGTATAGAAATAATACTTATATAGAGTTTTTAATTAGTTTTTTTATTTTTAGAATAATTGTTTTTTAGTTTATTTAGGGAGAGAAGTATTTTTTGTTGTTATGAAAATTTTTTTATGAATTGTAGATGTTTGGAACATTTGTATTTGTGATTTTTTTTATTTTTATAGCTTTTTTATAGTTGTGGGTTTGGGTTATGATAATGTATGGGTTTTTTTAAGAATGGATTGTTTAAAAGTAAAGGGTTATTTTGTGGGGGGCTAAAAGGTGTTTATTTTTTTTTTGTTTAAATTTTTCATGGGATTATAGTTACTTTAACAGTTTGTTTACTTTAATACTGAATTATTTTGTTTAGGTTTATAATTTGAATTTTAAAATTGTTTATACTTTTTACGGTTTAAAGGGAATATTTAGTTTATTATAGTTTATAAGAGAATTTTAGTTTGAAAAAAATACTTCGATTTTTTTTATTTGAGGCATTTTTTGACTGATTTTGGTACTTTTATGTTAGGTCTTTTTATGTTTTTACTTCTTATTTAAGAGAGAATTCGAGGTTTTGTAGGTTTTATTTGTGAAAGAGTTAATTTCTTACAAGAGTTAATTTTATTGAAAGAGTTAATATCTCCCCCGGCTTTGTAGAGTTATTCCTTGGGTTTAGTTCTATCATTTCTTGTGCGTTTGGGATAGCGTTCCGGCGGGAGGGGGTGGGAATGGCTCGGATTTTATTACTAGCTCGGGTTTAGTTGCAGCACACCGCGGGTCGATGACTTGTTTTTGGTTTGGCTCGGTACTGTTGGCTCTGGCGGAGCGGGCCTGGCTCGGCTCGCAGCTGCTCTGGGCGCAGAGCTCGCTCTGGGCTGGCGCCGGGCACGGCTCTATCTTGGGAAGGCATTCCTAGCTCCGGCNAAAATACTTCGATTTTTTTTATTTGAGGCATTTTTTGACTGATTTTGGTACTTTTATGTTAGGTCTTTTTATGTTTTTACTTCTTATTTAAGAGAGAATTCGAGGTTTTGTAGGTTTTATTTGTGAAAGAGTTAATTTCTTACAAGAGTTAATTTTATTGAAAGAGTTAATATCTCCCCCGGCTTTGTAGAGTTATTCCTTGGGTTTAGTTCTATCATTTCTTGTGCGTTTGGGATAGCGTTCCGGCGGGAGGGGGTGGGAATGGCTCGGATTTTATTACTAGCTCGGGTTTAGTTGCAGCACACCGCGGGTCGATGACTTGTTTTTGGTTTGGCTCGGTACTGTTGGCTCTGGCGGAGCGGGCCTGGCTCGGCTCGCAGCTGCTCTGGGCGCAGAGCTCGCTCTGGGCTGGCGCCGGGCACGGCTCTATCTTGGGAAGGCATTCCTAGCTCCGGCCCGGCCCGGCCCGGCCCGGCTTGCGGCCTCTCCTTTTCCACCCGGCTGGGCTGCCGGGGGCCGCGGCACGGTGGGCATCGCTAGCACTGCGCTTTACTGGGTTTTTTTTAGGCTGGAAACCAGAAAAAGGAGNGTGCCAATTATCAGCCCTTTTCGTTGGTTTAATTTTGTGCCAATTATCAGCCCTTTTCGTTGGGTTAATCATGTGCCAATTATCAGCCCTTTTCATTGGTCTGATCGTGTATCAATTTTCAGCCCTTTTCGCTGGTTTGATCGTGTGTCAATATTTACAAATTAAGGCCAAACCAGAACGCTCTGTGTAGTGTGTTTCACTTACACTTCCATGAGTTGGACATCATAAAAATATTTAGGATTTGAGGAGGTTTGTGACCACTTTAACACCTGGAGGGTCACAGGAGGAGGCAGATACAGAGCGTGACTGATTTGTGCTGGCTCCTTGTGTCAGATCTCAGTCCAGCCTGAGGGAGGTGATGGCTTTTGCTCCTTTCAGAGGCTGGGTCAGTGCTGGTGTGGAGCAGCCAGCCCTTGCTGAAATCAGCGATTCACAAGTTGCACAGCTGGTTTTCCACAGGGAGAACCCCTTTGTGTTTACCTGAGGTATTGGCTCCCTTTCCCCATGGCTGGGAGGGATATTACAGTACTGTTCAGTAAATGTTAACTATCACAAATAATTAATATCAGGCACACTGGAGAGCACCTAGGGGACAATGAACTCTGAAATAGTATGGAATGATTCTGTAACATGATAGGGAAAGACCTCCCCTGGATAATGAACAGGAGAAGAGCAATTCCTGCTGCAGTATCCACGGGTCATTCTTCCCTTTAGAAAAGAGGTTTCCGTGTCTTTGAGGTAACTCAAGTGGCTTTGTGTTTTTTAATACAGTAGGTCAATCTTCCAGGAAAGCTCACTATTTAATGGGTCTTCTGTCGACAGAAGAGATAAGCTAACATATTTAAGTGGAGCAACCCAATTTTTAAACATTTTCCATACTAATCTACTATTAGGAATATTTATAGGAAGCGCTGACAAATGTAGAGCAATAGTTGGGTAGTCTTTAAAGTAAAATTAATTAGTATTAGGTACGTTACTGAGAGGAACAGTGGAGTTGTCTTCACAAACAAGCTGTGGGTCTCCTGGAAGATAAAACCAACACTGGGAGATAAAAGAAACAATGGGAAGGATTCCACTGATTGATGAATGGGAAAAGATATTTGCTTTTACAAATAAACTCTAGGTTTGCTGTTAAATGAAATTAGACATTGTAAGATGAAAGAAAACCCCTAAATTCCGTAAGAATTAAAAATTAAAGGGGAGGGTTATACATTAGAGGGGAATCCTCCGTTTCAGGCGTTCCGGGAAGTCTGAACCTCTCGAGTACCTCAGCCAGTGGGGAAAGAGAGAGGGAAATGCGGCCGGGAAATTGGGATAAAAAGGAGGCTGCGTCCTCCAAACATTGGAGAGACCCCAGGGGAATGCCCCATGGCCTCCCCCTTTATTCGAATAAAGTAAAAAGACTCCTCTGTCTCCTTTTTGGACATAAACCTCTGATGTTTGTGGATTAATTTTCCTGACATTACTGTTCAGTTCAGAGGCCAGCTTTGTGTTCCAAAGCTGTATTTACTGTGTTTGGACAGCCCTGGGACAGGCAGGAGAAGGGTATTCCTAGTCTAGAGGGCTGTTCTTCCCAGCTCAGCAAAGGAAATGGCCTCTTTTTCTGGGCAGTATTTCTGTGGCTAACACTGGGAGAGGCTGAGGCTATTAACAGCTCAGGGAACTGGAGCCAGATATCGAGCAGGCATTAATCCATCTGTCCAAGCAAGCTCCAAACATAACTCCTGCACTGGCTCCTTTCCTCCTCCTTTCCTTGCCTGCCCATAGCGGCAGAGGTGCTCAAGGCCCTGGCTGAGCACAGCACTTGCGGCCTCAGGCCACTTCTGCAGGCGCAGGGGACAGTGGATGGAAGGGGACGATGGATGGAAGCTGTAACTGCTGTAGGGAAACAGAATTCCTGGCATAGGATGTGACTGGGACCCTTGGCAGGAACGAGGGAGCAGCTTTATCTTCATGTCCACATTCAGTAAATGAGCTCCTGACAGTCTGGCTCCAGCTCCCTGCTCGATGGAGCCGTGATCCATGGGCAGTGTAGGAAGGAGCTGCAGGAACTCTTGAGCCCAGGAGAGATCCCAGAATTTATTTAGTGGAAGTCTCATGTGCCCTGTAAATGCACAAATATCTGAGCACAGACACTGACTTGGTTCTGGAGAGCTTTTAATGCATTCAGATTAAACTAGTGAGAATTCAGGTCACACTGAAACTGCTCAACCTTACACAGCATTGTCCATTTATTCTGCAGTTTCGGTGTGATTTGGGGGCTTACAGCAAACCCAGGGGTGCCTTTGCAACGCATGGCCTAAACCCCAACGTTCCTGGGGGTTGTTTTCTCTGGATTAGCTCTGTGAAGGTCTTACTGAAAGAAATACCAGCTAGGAGAAACTCTGGACTAGAAATTCGGGTTCCTTCTGGGGGTACCAAACCCAGGTCTGGTTCTTTCAGCCACACAGCGGCGACACCCCTCTGTATGGGAGCCCTCTAGCACGGAGCTACTTAGGCCATCCTCTGCATCCCAAAACAGCAGAGACAGAGCCAGTGTCACAAGGGGCCTCATGAGAGAGAACAGGTTTCTGCTCGCACTACTGCCAGTTCTTCAAAATCCTTGGCAGTTCCGTAGCAGGGATAACTTCCATAGCGAAAGAGAGTGTGACTGGCCTTTGGGGGTGTTGGAAATCACAAAGCCTTGGCATTTCTATTCCCAACAAGCCCATTATCCTGAGGGGTCCTGAAGGGTGAAAGATGGGAAAGATGCAAAACGGTGCAGATGGAGTTTCTTCTGAGACTGGTTTAACATGGAAATTAAGAATTTTTCCTTTTAAGAATGCCAGTGTCTTCATCCCAAGGGAAACTCAGTGTTCCCAAGGAACAGTTATTTCTCCCTTCATCCCACACATGCAGCACTGATGGACACAGCTGGACGTCCACCTGCAGTAGCAGTGCTGAGAAGTTCCAGTGGAATCATCAAACACACAGAGAAGCCACTGACCTCTCTTCTCTCAGAGCCTGGGGAAAACAAACTGGCACAGTTAATCCATAGACAACTGTTTAGGGAAGCCTGACAGTGATACTGTAAGGAGGTGCTCTTGCTTCATCTGAATCTTTGATCCTACAAATGTTGGAATATTTGCAGTAGGTGTGTTTCCATACAGGGCAAATGCTCTGAATCCCTTTTTTGATTAAAATTGGGAATATGGAGGCTTGAATGCAGCAAATCATGCTCTAAAATTACATGTTCTGGAAGATTTTACTGACATTTATTTTTGCTGTAAATATTTCATTGGAATGAAGCAACCAGGCTCGAGGAGGTCCATGGTCATTGTTGTGTGCTGTGGTCAGCAGTGGATTTGTTTCCTGTTAGCTTTGCTCGCTGGTTCCCCGAGGCAGCTGAAGGTGGCCTCTGAAAGCAGCTGGGACCAGCTGCCTTCACTTTTGCCAGCTCCACCAGCTGGAGCAGTGGCAGAGCCTGATTTCCTCCACCATGGGGATTTGGCAAGAGGCAGCAGGACAGCAAGCAGGGAGCGAGTGGCAGAAGGAAGAAGCAACTGGGTGGCATTTGGGTAGGTAGTGCTGTTGGATTTCTCTTTAAAGGTGTGGGCATGTGTGGAGTTTGGGAAAGGGAGGAAGAGTAACCAGAGCTTCTGTTGGTGCATCCCCACTGGAGTCAGTCCCCCACTCCAGTCTCAGTTTATGCCCAGAAAAAAAATCCCCTGGCTGCTGAATTTCTCTGGAGCAACAGTGACACCTTGTGGGTCAGTTTTAATTGTGTTCCACATGGAAATGTTTGTTCCCACCCCCTCCACCTCTGCCCGCGTGGAAACCAGCAGTTGGAATTCAGGCAGCATCCTTGGCCATCTGCTCGGCACATCCCTAGACCTGACAGCACAAGAACTGATGGATGGCAGAACTGCTCATAAACCAAGGTGCCAAGGGCTGCATGGAAATTCAGTTAGCAGGATCATATTATTGGGAAATAGTGTTTTAATTGGCAACTGATTGGTAATTGGATATTACACATATTTCATTAGGAAGACTCAGAGAAAGCTTGGTTGTGCATGGACAACAGAAGGCTGAGGCACTTGGTTCCATGCAGGAGTTCAGGAGTGGCAGTGTCCTTGTTTTAATTTGGGAGAATGCAATTAATTAATGTGTTTCAGGTCTCCATTCCCATCATGGTAACCCCCCTTTTTATTTTGGTTTCCATCTCTGAGCATAACTTTTGCTGCTGTGTTTGCCAGTCTGCTTGCAAGACCTTATTCGATTCACACCTATTTTTTTTTCCCTGGCATATTGGATTTGTTGCTCCAGAGGATTTTTCATTCCAGCTGGGCTTCAGTTATTCTTGCATTCCCCCAGGCTCCATTCTGAGTTCTACTGTGATTTGCATTTGTAGCCTTTCGATGAGTAAACATTAGAGCTCCTCCAACTCTGTACTGGCACATCCTTTCCGATGGCACTCAGCTCCTGCTGATCTTGGAAAAAAGCTGGATGCTTTGCATAATATTTTGTGTGACATTCAATTATGGAGATCTTCACATTTAAAAAAACACGGAATTGGGAGAAGACTGATCTGCTATTAATTAGCTGTCTGATGCCCTGGACTCATGTTGATAATAATGGTTCCCCTTGGCTATGGTTTTAGTGATCCATAGGAAAACATGCCATTAGAGATATTAAAAATTCATTTCTGAAGAGTACTGGTAGCTTGAAAAGTGGCATTCAGTCTTTTAATTTACTACTCTTTTAGCAGAGCAGTTTTAAATAATAAACTCCAGATTTGAAGTGCTTATTTCCAGCAAACTTGAAGATAACATCTTCGTGTTAGCACATACTTTGCACACAAGCACTGCGATGTCTGTTTAAAAAAGCTTTGAAATCTTTGTTATTGAACATACTGAATCAAACTATGGCAATGGATGAGGTTTCTAAAGATAACCACCCAGGCTGATGGTTAAGATCCTCTCCACCTATTTCTTCCTAATACACAAAACCATGCCCACACATTTCTGCACATACAGGCAAACTTCTGCAGTGGGTCTTTGGAAATGCATGTCAACGGCAAACACCTGTTCATCCTCTCTCCTTCCCTGGTTCCCTGCACCATCCTCATGTTAAAATCCAGCCCCTGCCTTGCCATAAATACAATCTATTGGTCTGGATTAGGGACTATCCTGCTTCTTGTACCTGGCATTGTATCTCCCAAGGTTTCCATGCAGGCTGCCAAATTACTCCTGTTTTGCCCATGCCTAGAAAGAGAGAACCGTGATTTTCAGTATCACCTTCCTTGTACAATCAGCAAGATCTACATGGATTTTCTTCTTGGAATCATAGTTTTAAAAGTGAAGTAGAAAATAGAGCCCACAGCCTAATAATCTCCTAATCTTGAAATGCTAGTTCGTCACTTCTATTTAGAAACATTATAAATCAAATGCCTTCCCTGTACCAGTAAGGGTGTCTATAGCAGATTGGTGGGGTTTAATTTATTGAAAAGAAATTACGGGAGATAACAGACCAGCAATCTATCAGTTCCAAAACTACATTCTGTTGGGCATTAAACATTAACTAATAAAATAGTGCAGGTGCAGTTTGTCATTAATACACTTTTTAGTGCAATCAATGTTTCCATTTTATAAACTTGTAAGGATTGTGAGATCTGTTTTTTCGCCATATGTGCACATTATCAGGGCAAGGGGATGCCTGTCAGAGCAAAATGTATTGCTGCATTATCCCTTAGAATTTATTCTGCTGTCTTTGAAGGAACATTATTTTTACCCACAAAGCAACGATTGGGTTTTTCACCAGGTTCTGCTTGCCTTATTACTTTGTATTCATCAATTTTCCTTCCTGCACTTTTGCATGTTTAATAAATCACGAGTGTTTCTTAGGTGTAGGAGTACCCTTAACCTGTGAGATGTTGTCCCTGGGAAGGGAGTTACTGATTCGCAGCAAAAAATACTTACATTCATTTATGCTTATTTATATTGTGTGAGCTGTAAAGGCAGAAGCAGGTTCTGAAGGTTATTCTCAAAGTGTGTTTAAGTCTTATACTTTCTTTCCTCAAATAGTTTAAATATGTAATTTAGGAGAACTTTCTTCCAGAAGAGACCAAAGCGGTTTCCTCTGTCCACACAACAGGTCTCAAACCAGGCCTTGCTCTGGCATGAAGGATCCAGCTTCTTAAAGGTTCCTTCCTTTAAGCTGTGCTCTAAGAGATGTCTTTAATTAAAATCCATCAAAATTATGAGGAAAGATACTGCCTAAGTGCTTGCAGTTTATCTTAAAGGTCTGTCTAGCTGGCAGACTTTCCATATGTTTGGAATTATTAGACCATCAAACTGCAATTTTTTCAGAAAACTTTTAATGACTTGAAGGCTAACTGGAAAATTCAGATATAAGTTTTCTTAATTATAAGAGTTTCCAGCTACACTGCAGTGATTGAAGCAAATCTCAGTACCTGTATTTTTTTCAATAAGCCTCACACTCTCACCTTCCCATCCTAAACTTTGTTTTATGTAGTGCTGAGGCACTTTTCACACAATTTGCCCTGCAATTCAGGGAAGTTTGGGATTTTGCCTGGTGTAGCTGAGAAGAAAGCTGCCAACTACATGGAAAATGCAGTGAATTAAAACAGCTCCTGATATTTAAAAGAAAAGAAAAGAGACTGACAGGTATGTTCTGAAGACCTTGTTAAGGCTCCTTAATAATTTGCCTGGTTTTCAAAAAATGCCAAGTGCTTGACAGGTGGTGAGGAACGGCATTTACCAAAGTGATGGAGAAGCTGGGAGTTCTGAAACACAAATGCTGATTGCTTTTGACTGTGCTCTCTTCTCATGTCATCTTCTTAAATATGTCATCAGTTGAAAATGCAAAACTGAGTGACAGAATCTTCTTATTATAAACTTTAAGCCGCTTCATGGCACTTTGATGAAAGGCAATCCTGAACTGTGTTGTTGCCAAGTAGCAGCTCTGCCAAGGGGGCAGCAGCAGGGACATTTCCAGGGCAGCGAGGTGGCTGGGGAGGTGAGAAGGCCTCGTGCACAGAGATGGGCTGAAAAAGGGAGAGTAGCTCCTCCTTCCCCGGGAAATTCTTGTGGCCGTAAAAGCTGGAAAATTAGGAAGTATTTTTCAACAGTTACAGCCATGAACTTCTCAGAGGAAGGTGCTCACGGTTTTGCCGTGTGTGAAAGACGTCTGGATGTAACGTTCTGGGGATGAGGCTGGTGGGTTTTCCTCTTTNGGAAGGAAGGAAGGAAGGAAGGAAGGAAGGAAGGAAGGAAGGGTGGGCGCCCCTCACCAGCAGAAACGGGACAGGGTTTCACAGTGGCCTCATCTTCTTTGGAAGTGCTTCCCTGGGAAATGCGAAGCGAAAAACAGCCCAGGCTGAGGCATCTTTGGCATTTACAACAGAGAATATTTTCATCCTTGTGAATTATTCCTCTGCAGCTTGGCCATGCATACAAAAATGACAGTGTGTGTCTTGGGTGTCACCAGAGATGCTGTCGTTCCACTTTGGGTGGTGGGACACAGCAGTTAAATGGGATACTGGTTAGAGAGGCTAGAAGAGGATCACAGCTTGGAAGGTCTGCAAGGAATTCTGCAGGTATTGGTGGCATGGTGCAGGATGGGGCAGAAATTCAGAAAAGGCTTTGAAGAGATGTGACAGTCAGTGTTTATTCTGAAATAGCTGTTACTCATTTATTCATGTTTTCTGGAAGGGGATTTGAATCCAGGCTACATAAGCTGGAAAATGAGGGGGAGAAATTGTGGATGAAAGCGAGAAATCGAGGGATTTGTGAGAAAGACAAAGATTGTGGCATGTTTCAGGTTTTTTTTGGTTTGGCTTGTTTACGAGGAAGGGCTGATTGTCTTTTGTAGAGAAACTGTGAAGCACAACCAGGGTGTGCTTTATAGCCTGCAAGCTGAATACGCAGAAAAATTAACACCACCACTACATCACTCTCCAGATTTGTCAGATACGTGACATTTTTGACACTGTGTTCCTAGATTAAAAGCACAAAAGAAACTAGGAGAGGCAGAGTATTGAGACAGCTGGTCCTTGTTCACCTGCACTCAGTGACCCAGTGATGGAAAACTCTGCTGGGATGTGTACACATCCTTCATTGAGAGATTATGAAAATCTAGCAATATTTCTGATGCTTGCAGTAACTTGCATGAGTTGCCCACATTTTTTCTCGTTCTCTGTGTGTAATTATTCCAGTGTGTTTCATGTATCCAGCACTAAGTGTGGTGTAGTAATTGATTTCCCCCCTACCATTCCATGTGGACATTTCAGGGGCAGGATCACATATTTCGTCAGACAATTTGAATTTTGATGAGAATTTGCAAAGTGTACAGATAATCCAAAAGGCACTCCTTGTACTAAACCTTGGGTTAAGAAGACTTCTTGTGTTTTAAAAATCTCTTGAAGCTGAAGTATTATGATAAAATTAGCATTACAGCAAGAGCTGTAGTAGGAACAGAAATCTGAACAACTAAAATATTTATAGCTAAATTCACATCTAGTACATTTCCCTTTGTAGGGAGGTGAGGGAAAGGATATTTGTGAAGCCAAAGATTTCTTGGGCCGTATTTTTCTCTAAGTCAACATAAAATACTTGGTTTGGACACACCCAATCTGCGATTCGGAGTGATGTTGCTTTTGATATGTGTGCTGGTTTTGGCTAGGAAAGAGTTCAATTCCTTCATAGCAGTTGGCACAGGGCTGTGGCTTAGATCTGTGCTGAAAACGCCGTTTATAATTCCGGGGTGACTTTGTTACTGCTGAGCAGCTCACTCACTTTTACTTGTCTAATTGTTTCCCCCCATCCCACTGAGGGGGATGAATGAGGGGCTGTGTGAGGTTTATTTGCTGGCTGGGGTTAAACCATGATGTGTTTAAGGTCTATCTCTTCCTGCATTTTAAGGGGTTTATTTATTTATTTATCTGTCACGATGTTATGATTTGTGAAGAGCTCTCTGGCCTTCTCTTGCCTGACCCAACTGCAGCAATACCTGAATGCCTTGTGCATCCCACACAGTGCTCTAACAAAGTCCCATTTCCCTCTCTCTTCACCATTTCGAAGCCCCTCCTGAACCTCCAGGCTTCTTCAGTGGAAGGAAGCTGCAGGGCCTTCTCCTTCCTTCCCAACCTCTCAGTGGATCCAGTGGAGCCCTGAGCATGGGACAGAGAGCAAAGCTGTGCCATGGAAATCCTCGTGGAAATTCCATGTGCAGTTTGGGGGCACTCAACAACATGATGGTAAATGAAAAATAATAATGGCAATCTCTGTAGCACAAAACTACAAGGAACATAAGATGCCCAGTATTTTCCTCAACCTCATTTCTGATTCCTTTTGGTAACTGTTGGTGCCACTCTCTGGCACCTGGCCAGAGATCATC
>WAAG01070832.1:0-14631 GCA_013390105.1 Tichodroma muraria | reverse complement strand
TGTCTTCCAAACTAAGACATCCCACCTTTCACTCTTTCCTGCGTTTTTAAAATGCTATTCAGTATTAACTATTTGGGATGACATTCACTGATTATTAGTTCTCTTGAGATTTAACCACAGTAAAACTAAGGCTTACATTTAGATTCATTAGAGGCTAACATTTAGATTCATTAGCCTTTCAATCCTTGTGTATCATGAACTCATGAGTCTTTTGCCTTGATGGTGTCTCAGTTTATGTTCTGATCCAGCAGGTGATGCATTCAGAGAGATAAGAGGATAAAGTTCTCACAAATCCAGTTCCTTACTGCTTTAATGGTACACAACTGGTTGATGTATAAATGACATTCATGTCTCCTCTAAAAGCAATTTAGGAGAATGCTCTTTATTGTCTTTTAGCATGTGGACTGAAACATCAAGAGTCACAGAAGATTTAAAACATAGGTGTAATCTTTTGACCTCTAGTGATAACTTAAATATTCACCTGTTCCGACAAATATTTCAAAGATGTGTCTAATCAATCAAGCAGCTTTGCTTTGCATTGTATTTCTTTCTTTTTCTGCTTCCTGTCGAAGCAGACTGGACAATGCTATTTCCATGTGTACTTCTGTCACACTGCTGGATCAATGCAGTCTTCAATCCACAGTCCACACCCATTCCATCAAGTCTGGATGTTCACCTCCCTTGCATATATTTATATCTATTATAATTATCATAATTATTATTAATATGAGCAACAGGTTTTGTAAGAGAGGACATCCCTTGATTCTAAGAACCTTGATTGTAAGACCTTGATTATAAGAGATTGTAATAGATGTGGTTACCTTGCACCATAAGGAAAAGGGGATTTATAGTATTTATTCCAATGAAAAAATGAGGATGTTAACCCACTTGGGAACTAATTAACATACCCCAAGACCTTTTGATGATCTCTGCCTATGTCCATCTGTAAAGCATGGTCTTATTATTTGCATACTTAAAAGGAAAGTTGAGAATAAAACACAGAAGCGTGAAAACTTCAGATGCCAGTACTGAGATGGATTCATAACACGATTGTATTAAGCCCTTCAGACCAATTTATTATATACTTTCAATAGATTTAAAAATATATGATTTTAAACAGAAACTATTTCAAAGTTTTCTAATTAGATGTGTTTGTTTTCTTTGTTTTTTATTTTTTCACATCTCAAAAAAAAAAAGGTTGAAATAATTCCTTAATTTATGTAAATATATAGACCCCATCTCATTATATAGAAAAAGAAAATGAAATACAGCTCCAGGGCAGGAGACCCCTTGCAATTCCTGATTCTGAAGTTATAAAGAGTTTTGGCTTTTTTTGTACCTGTAAGTAGAGCCAATAGGTTGTTCTGTCAGTAAGTATGACTAAGTCATAGAAATCTTAGGGTGGAAAAGTCCTTTGAGATCACTGAGTCAAACTGTAAGCACTGTGAAGTCTACCACTAAACCATGTCCCTAAGAATCATGTCCACAGATCTTTTAAATTCTTCCTGGGATGGCAACCCAACCTCCTTCCTGGGCATGCTGTTCCAGTGCTTGATAAACATTACCATAAAAAATTTTTTCTTAATACCCTGTCTAAATCCCCTGGTGTAATTTAAAGGCATTTCTTCTTGTCCTTTCATGTGGAAGAATGGACAAATCCCTCAACTCACCTTAACTTCCCTTCAGATTGATCTGCAGAACAAAAAGCTTTCCCCAAACCTCCTTTTCTCTAGGATGAAGTTCCCTAACTCCCTCAGCTGCTCCTCATCAGACTTGTGCTCCACACCCTTCCCCAGCTCCGTTTCCCTCTCTGGACGCACTCCAGCCCCTCAATGCCTTTGTTTGAGTGAGGGGCCCAGAACTGGACACAGGATTTGAGGTGTGGCCTCCCTGGTGCCCAGTACAAGGGGACAATCACTGCCCTGGTCCTGCTGCCACACTATTGCTGATGCAGACCAGGTTCCATTGGTCTTGTTGGCCACCTGGGCTCATGTTCAGCTGCTGTTGACCAGCTTCCCTAGGCCCTTTACCCCATGGCAGTTTTCCAGCGTCTCTGCTCCAGACAGTAATGCTGCCTGGAGTTGTAGGCAGGTTGTTGTCCTGACCCAAGTACACGACCCAGCACTAGGCTTGGTTAGACCTCATACAATTGGCCTCCACCCTTTGATCCAGCCTGACCAGATCCCACTGCTGAGCCTTCTTTTCCTCCAACTTATAAACATTCCTATCCAACTTGGTGTTCCCTGCAAACTGACTGAGGGGTCACTCAATTCCTTTCTTGAGATAGTTGATAATATTATTAAACTGGATCACCCCCAAATACTGAGCCTTGGGGAAGACTACTAGTGACCAGCCACCAACAGGATTTAGCTCCATTCACCACCACATTTTGGGCCTGGAAATCCAGACAGTTTTTTACCCAGCAAATAGCGCACCTGTCCAAGCCATGAATAGCCTGTTTCTCTAGGAGAACGCTGTGGGAAAAGAAGTCAAAAAGAGATAAGTGACTCAAGACACACATCTTAAAATACTTTCAGACATGTAATAGTCCAGAACTCCTGTGTAAGTGTATTTCATCCCAATAAAACTGCCTATTTAATGAACTCAGTCCTTCTTAGCTAAAATCATTATAGACCTTTTTGTGCTGCCAAGGTAGCTCTGAGCTGTGTCAACCTGCAACAGAATCAGCCCCAAAACTTTTTCCTATTTTATTATTTGCTACTATAGCTCTTTCAAACTGCAATGAAATCAACCACAATTGTTTTTCTCTATTTAACCATTTTCTATTTTATAATTTAAAATAGTAACAGCTGTGCATGTCACTTAAGAATGGAATGAACAGGATCCAGTTTAGTTTGCATTACTGGGTGAAAGAAAGCTGAACAGAAAGGTAGATATAACTACTGTCTCCAGATTTTAGACTGCTCCTACTTGACACTTATGACCTAATTCCTTTATTGATGACACTAATTTAAAGTGAGTGACCAGGGATCTCACTGTGATCAGAACAGTTGCACACAGTAATGGAATGTGCACCTACTCAAGTGATTTGTGCTATCCAAAAACCAAGGCACCTACCATGCACTTTGAAACATCATCTGTCTTGATCTGCAAAAAGATAATCTGCAAGTTTTAAATGTTCCTCTCTAGACTATTTTTAAGCTGTACATTGATTAAAACAAAACTAGGGATTCACAACAATACTTGCTTATATCTGGAAATACATCTTATATTAATTCAGATATCTGTGTGTTGTCACTTTTAGGAAAAATGATCTGAAATTGTATTCTGGGAATTTTGTAAGAGTTATGTTTTATTTTTTCTTTTAAAAATAACCTCAGGAAGATGGTGGCTTTTTCCCCTTTGATTTATTCAATGCAGCATAAATTTGTATTTACAATTTGTGTTAGACCCCGACCGTAGAATTATGGAATTGTTTGGGTTGAAAGGGACCATAAAGAACATCAAGTTCTAACCCCTCTGCGGTGGGCAGAAATACTGTCCCCTAGACCATGTGGCTCAAATCCCTGTTCATCGTAGGCTTGAACGCTTTCAGGGATGAATGCACAAGAGGTGTACTGAACTCCTTGTTTTCCTCTCTTCTACTGACTAGAGTAGAAGTGTCAATGTCCAAGTCACATAGATAAGCCAAAGCCTAAGACAATGCCACCCAACTGTAGAAGACCTTACTGATGAGTATCACAACTTTACACAAGTCTGAAAAATATGTAGAGTGTAGAGAGATGTAGAGAGAAGCCCTGTGTAGAGAGAAGCCCTGTGCCCATCTTCCTTCTGAAAAGCAAAAAGAAGCTTTTTGATCACATGCAGCATTTCCTAGAGTAGACTGTTCATATTTAATTGTGGTCTTCAAAGGAGAGACAAGATTGAGCAGCTTCATGAGGTATATACAACCCTGACCATTTATTGGTAGAAGCAAACCATGCATGACAGGATTGTCATTACTGTGAGGGTGGTGAGGCACTGGAACAGGTTGCCCAGAGATGTTGTGGAAGCCCCGTTCCTGGAAGTGTTCGAGATCAAGTTGGATGAGGTTTTGAGCAACCGGGTTTAAGAGAAGGAGGACTTGGAACTAGATCATCTTTAAAGTCCCTTTCAACCCAAACCAATTCTATGATCATGGGCTTACCCTTCACTTCATTACTTATGTGATTGCCATTTTTTTTTCCTTATCTGCTTTCAGAGTTTGTATATTAAGGAGATGCTTGAAAAGGTATCCAGGAACCCACTACTTTCCAGCCATGAGGGGCTGCCTCCTCTCAGTCTCTTCCTAAACCACTTCAAGCCAGTAAATACAAAATTTTGGACCTATCTCCTATAATTTCCTGAGATGCTGTCTGTTTCCTGATTCCATTGCCTCTTGATTATTACTGTTCTGCTCCTCATTACTGTTCTGCTGACTTCTGTACTGAACTTACTCTAAAATGCAGATGGAACGATTCAGGTATTTTCCAGATAATTAAAAACGGTCAAACTCATTAAAAAAAGAAAATCAAACAAAAAACCACCACCAACAACCAACAAAACAAACCAAACAAGAAAACCACAAAAAACCAACAAGACAAACAGGAAGCCCCAAAGCCAAAGAAACAAACAAAAGAAACTAACAAATAAAAAAAACACCAAACCAAATAAAACAAAATCATAAGTGTTGACACATTTAATGTTCCATCCATCCTAACATCCTTCTCTTCTGTAACTTCCCAGTGATTTCAGGAAAGAGCTAAAATAATTTCCGATCTCCTTCTGAAATGCCTACAGTTCATCTTTCATGCTTTCTTCTCTGCTTTTCTATTGTTTAACTGATGTTTTCTCTCCTTTTAACAGAGAGCTGGAGGTTAGACTTAAATACACCTTATTTTTCATTGTGCTAATAGTCCAACCCACATAATGTCAAACAACAGAGATGTACTCTGACAGATGTGTCCTTCCAAAATAGAACTGACCCTGAATACAGCTGCTAATTCCCTTTTTATATACTCAATAAGTCACAATGAAAAAAATCAGTCAAATGTCATCATTACATCATTAAAAAATGAAATACAGTATATTTGAAGTCAGAGGGAAAAAGGGAGGCTGAGGCTAAAACACAAACTGTAGCTATAATTTATGGCTTAATTAAATTCTGCATTGATATCCTTATCTGATATCTTCTTTTTTCTCTTAAATTGTCTCAGTGGGAATGAATCACAAGGGGTATGTTTATCCAAATCTTAAGAGGCAATATCAAATCAGATAGGAAATGGGAACAGAGGTATTGAAGGTTTCTAAAGTTCTCAATTCCTTCTTTCTCTTGTCATTCTCTTTGCAAGATGACATCTATCCCAAGATTGTAAAGTTTTGAGAAAATGTCATGCAAAAAGACTAATTATTGCTTTTTTTTTCTGTAAAAGGAAAGAATTATGACAAAAATCATCATGTTTCCTCATATAATTTGGAATATGTCCTTTTGATAGCAAAGTGTTTTGGCCTTACAGAACGAAAGAGGCATCCATATTATACAATAGTTTGACATGCAGATTTGACACTGCAGCATTGTGCTATGGCAAAAGTGAAATGCCATACAAATGAATTATCCAGTTATGTATATAATTTTGGATTGGATATATATATATATGGAGATATTGGAGAAAGAGCGAGAGAGAGAGATTAAGGTTGTAAGTGTTTTTAAGTGTAATTTTGTCTCTTTCTTGATCCCAAAAACAATGACAAAAAATTGTGCCTTCAATAAAAAAAATATTTTTTCCAATGATTACTTTGTTTTAAGGGCAGACTCCCTTAGTGAATCTTGACAGATAACTTAAGCAGTAAAGAATTGCCTAAATTATTTTTTAGTGGTTTAAAGAATATGAAATGAAAGATTTCTTCACACAAAATTAAAAAAAATCTTGTGTTGAGTCTGTTAACATTGGTTTCAAGAACTCTAGTCTTCCTTGGTAAACATTGGTTTCAAGAACTTTAGTCTTGCTTGTCTATTTATCCTAGTGTTTTTACTCATATATGTTTTTATTTAGGACTTTTTTTACCTGTGGAAGACCTTACTGACTTATTTTGGAAGAGAAGTATCTGCCAGGGGAAGCAGGAGTCCCTCTGGGAATGGAGAATGCAAAACTTTCCCCCCCTCCAAATTGTTACAATCCCAAAATTGAAGGACTCTCAGGCAAAGATGTAAGGATAGGAATAATTTAGTTATTTACTACTGCATATAACAAGAGAAAGAAAATAATCGCAATAACTATGGCGTTAATAACAAGAAAGAATCAGGAACCCCGTGAGTCTTCCACCACAGGCATTTTCCCCTTTGGTGCAGTTATCGTCACGGGTGGTCAGGGTGAGCAGAAAGCCCAGGGTGTTGCTGCCTGAGATGTGTCAGGAGCTTGGCGGGGATTGCTGGAGCTGTGGTAAGGTCCTGGCAGCAGCAGGGGGTGCGGGACACGGCGTGGGGAAACCAGAGCAGGAGTGAAGGAACAGCGGGCGTGGGCACGGCGGCAGCGCAGCTCCCAGCAGGGCAGGGAGAGAGCAGGATCTGAATTCCCAAGGCACACACAAACAGACAGTGCTGGGTCACTCCGAGCTGGGCTCCAGTGGTGCTGGTGAAATCTCCCTGCAGTGCAAACCAACAGCCTCACTGTTCCCTCCAAGAGAGCAGCTCTCCCAGAGAGAGAAGTGAAGTCCTGGGATGCCAGCCTCTCCCCTCATTTTGGCCATTTCCTTTGTCTTTCCTGAGTGCCCATAAGTACCCAGAAATTAGTTCCCTAGCAATGTATGGGAGAAAATTCTGTAAGAAAGAAACCCAACCCCCAACACTTATACAAATACAAAGTATTAAAACTGCAATTATGACAACAAAGCTTTTATGTTCACATAGAAAATAATGTTCACATATGTAATTCTTACACAGCTCTTATACAAACTCTTATAAAGTCCTTTTCATGCTGTTTTTTTTGGTTTTCAGTTTTTTTATTTTAGGATGAGAAGCAGTGTGAAGCCTATAGTAGTCATTTTGAAGTTGCGTCTGCCAGGCAGTATCTTTCTGAACTCCCCCAGATATTTGGGCTTTGGCTGCCTTCTTACGCGATCATGCTCTTTATTTGCAGGACGAGGGAAAATCAAAATATAAAGGAACAGATTAAGTCACAAGGTGTTAAGTTTTTGAAAAGAAGTTTCAGGGTGTTGACTGAGGCTATTCACCAAAATTCTCTCCTGTAGTGATTAAAGAATAGCAGACAAGAATATTGGAGCTGCAAATGATATCACAGAATGTCGCTCTTATGCTCTGGCAATATAACAACACAACTCATTCTCAGAAGGCAAGTGGCAAAAAGCACTTTATTAACACGCCTACACATTTTATAGTGTGGTTCGCTAAAAGAGAATACATTGGCTAAGAGAAAATACAGTTAATCCATTGGACCAGGAACAGACAACACCCCTTGATAAACATTAAGGAATAAGCATCACATCTCCCAGTTGTGGAATCTAGACAAACAGCAGGTGTTAGATTTGTTTAAATTCTTTTCTCCTGCTTTCCCAGGACCAGCCTTACAGCCTTAAGGGCATTACATTATAGCAGCCTGGGATGTACAACAGGATAGAGCCTGGGATACACAGCCTGGGACAGAGATTTAATCCAGGACAGTCCTTTACACCTGGAGATGAGATAACCTGGGATGTACACCAGGATAGAGCCTGGGATGCACAGCCCAGGACAGAGCTTTCATCCGGGACGAAGTTTTAATCAGCAGCAGCTGGGTAAAATCAGGAAGGAAAGGAAATGCCTAAAAAATATGAAAATGATCAAAGGTCCAAAGCCATTTGGACCTTAAAACAGAGAGACTAATGAAAGCATCACCAGGAGGTTTCCCTTTGCATGATCATAGAGCTTCATTCATCTGACATGTCACTTTCGATTTGCCATAAAACATAACTGAAGGATTGTATATTTAACTTTGTTTTGGGGCACTGCAGAATGGGTGAGAATTTACTGCATTATTCAAAACACATAAAGAGAGCACCAGGGAATAAAATATTTCAATTTAATTCCATAAACAAAAACCCACAAGAGAAATGTGTTCATTAGAAAGAAGTAAAAATATTTTATCGGCTTTTGATACACGTAACATAATTGCTTGCGGAAGTTTGCAAAAAGCATTTCAATGCCTACTCAACATTCCTTCAATGGGGAATAGAAAAAAAGAAAAAATAAATTTCCATAAGATGCCTCCCCAAAACACTTGCCTCTCTTGGCTGGTACTACATCTTAAAAATTCAATGTGTTTCTTCATTGGTATGCTGTTGCCAGCACTTGAAATCTAGCAATTTTGTTTGCTTCATTTCTTTTCTCTCTCTGGTATTCCAAGTAATTTTACTGTTTTCTTATTTTTCTCCCTCAAAAGCATTTATGCCTAAGTTCCCTTGTTCTTTTAAACTGTTTCACTACCTGCAAAATCCATCTGCTTCAGATGTTTTTCTACTACACTAGAGAGTGAAAATTAAAATAACTTAATGATTCACTGCCTGTAAAATCACTTCCATTTTATCATGAATTTTAGTTCAGTCACATAGTGAGTACAGATTCAGTGCAAGCTTTGTGGTTATTGCTCTGAATTTAGGATTTTAACTAAATTAAAGCCACCGTCTTTGTCAGAAACAGTGTATTAATCGGCAGAAAGATTCATTTTCAGAACATAATACACTACTAGTCACTTGGAATATTCGTGCTTGGTAACTCCACTTGACACCTGAAAACTAGATTCAAAATTATTACAAGGCTTACAGGGCTTTTTAAACTAAATTATGGAAGTGGGGTGTTGCGGGTCAGGGTGTTTTACTATTTCTTTTTCCTTATACTCATTAAGAGTTTTTTGGTTATTGCATTAGCAGACCTTGGGAATTGACATGTAACTATAAATGTAGGAGATACGTAGATTTAGAAACAGACCAGAATAATGCTTTAATTACGTAAGTTTTGTCCATGTTTAAAACAAGGACGCATCAGCTGGACCAATGTTTTTGAATAGAAGTAGACTGTTTACATACAAGCATCACATTTTGAAATTATTCATGTTCTAGCCTCTTTTTAAAGGTTTTAAATTAAGCTGTATTAAAAAAATATATTGACTTCTTATATACAGAGCACTGAACTGCTCCTTTCTAATTTTGGGATTTACCTTTAGAGTACAGAGTATTTTCTTAAAATATGCATTATGTTGAAAGACAAGATGACCAGAGCTTCACAAATTACTCTTTTAGAAACTGAACAAGATAGTATTATACCATGGATCAGTTCTGGCAATAGATTTTACAAAATTCCTCCTTGCTTTGTCCACCTCTTTTTGGCAAGATTATTTTAAATACCTCATTTATTAAACTACAAAGGATAAAAAAGAACCCAAACCAACCAAACAGAAAAAAACACCCACCCCAGATATCTGTGGGTTTGCAAAGAAGTACCTGAATACATGTTTTTATTTGGAGTAATACTTTGGAACTTTTTTCCAATTACTTTGGAAAAAATAATACTTTTTCCTCCCTTACTCAAATTTCATTTCCTGGTTCGTTCTGCATGAAGTCAATCTATTCATTGCATAAATTGAACATAATGCATAATAAAGCAATAATTGTGTTCAACTATAGATGTTCAGATGAAAATTGTTTAATATTAAAGCACTGATTTTTATCTGATTTTGCAATAGGATATTTTTTGTTTCAATGTCCTATATCTAAAATAGCCTTACTATCCATTTTCCTCTTATTTTTTCAGTAAGATGGAACTAGCTGTATTTTTGATTTAATGATGCAGATATTTATGCAAATCATTACTAAAAATTGTCATTGCTGCAAGGTTTATTTTTCACCTGGCTTTAACAAGTGGAGAAGCATCATTTTCTCAGCTCTTACAGTTTCAGCCAAACAGACTGATAAAAATGAAACCGCTCCTATAAACATGCAAGCTTAAAGCTTGATTGAGACAGGAAAGAAAAAAAAGGAAAATTGCGGCTCCTAAGCTCACGAAGTTGATAAATCAACTAATTGACTTCTGTATCTGTTGAAACTGCTATTCTCAGTAGTTATGGCAAAGGATGCATAACTACTACATACATAAAGCATAAGGATGGCTACAAGAGGATGCAGTAACTGAATTTGGATGGAAACCTGAAGGACAAGTAAATAAAAGTCTGTGTAGTTACTGTAGCCTTTCATACTGTATGAATGTGTATTTATGACTTCTAGATTATCTAAAGGTTTTAGTCTCAGCTTCAATTTGAGGAGAATCCTGATTATTTAGATATGAATTTCCTTCTGATGAATGCAGCTACACAGATTAAAAAGAAATTAAACTGGTTAATATAAGGATTTTCAAAGAGTCTTTTTTTTTTTTTACTATGTAATATTAATAAATAGGGCAAATACCAAATGGAAAGAAAGAGAACATTGAATAACATTTTTACGGCTGTGGAGGCAGGTTGAACACTCTCCTCTGAAGAGTTTTGATGAGAAAACTGGTATTCATTATAATGCATAAACAAGTAAATAAATAAAAAAGCAAAACAACCAAACCAAACCAAAGCCAAACAACCCCCCTTCCCCCCAACCAAAGCAGTAACTTTCTGAATCAGTGTCTGTAAGAAGAGAAGATTCCATTTTTAATGCAATATTTTGGAGACTTAGAGCTCTCAGTTAACATGGGTTCTAACAAAGCATTCTGGTAAGGAAGTTAGTAGGAGAGAGGGCAGAAGTTATAAGAGCAGTCACAACAAAAAGTACAATTTTTAACATCAGTACCTAGAAAACACACCTGTTAGAAGAACCTTCAAATGTTTTTATTTCACAAGCATCTTCAGAAGCATACAAGAAGGTCAATGGTAATACTAAGCAGATATGGAAATCAAATTCTTTTACTCTGTGGAGTCTTTTGAGATTTGTCAAGTTATTTTCCTTATGTTTTTATCATTTTATTATTAATAGAGAGACCTATTCAGTCAGTCCAGCAAGACCTGGGAATTTCTCTTGCCGATTTTATTCAGTTGGCATTTTTTCATGTTGTTGCTATAGTTTTCTTAACATTTTTCACTCTTCTGAAACCCGTTGAGATGATGTTGTTGTTTAACAGATTGTTTGGTTTTTAGGTGGGGAGGAAGTCCGTGAGCTGTGGGGGTGGTTCCCTATGGAACCCAGGAGCAGCCACGTGGCCAGAACTGCGCAGCCAAAAATTCTTGCAGCCAGAGCCATGATGTGTGGCTGTGGCTATCTCAGCATGGCTCACAATGAACTTTGGTTAGCCAGCCATGCTGTGGACAGAAGGACAAAGGCAGCGGCAGCAGCTTTTCTTATTTTTCAGAATCCCACATGAAGAGAAGGCATGGGATCGCACTGGCAGCCAGTGCAACTCACACGGTGTCGGCAGAGACCACGTGACTAACAGGCACAGCGAGCGATTTTCCTGATGGAGAGCCTGGATGAGACTGACCTTTCAATGCTGCAGAACTCTATTAAAACTGTTTCAATTTATAAAGCTTGAGAACAAATGAACCTACGAACACCAGTTCTCTCCCAAATCAGGGAAAGGAAAGGGTGAAAACACACAACATGGGACTCTGAGGTCAGTGAAGAAGAGTCCAATTTAAGATGGGAGGGGATTGAGAAGATACCTTAGTCTTGGGCTGAAATTCTTTTGTAAAGCTATGGTGAAGACATATTTGATATATCAGACTTTGTTTTTCCCAGTAATTCATGTAATGCATGGGGGGGGGAAATGTAGTGTTCTCAACTACAGCTGTAAGCAGAAGCACCGGTGTTGAAATAAGCAGATGTTGGAGTAGATGTGATTTCAATGAGAAGCTTGAACAGAGAGAGGTGAGAGAGATGAGAAACTTTGCCCCAGGGATAGAAGAAGAAAACCTCTGTTCCCAAATATAAAAGAAGAGAACTTTTGTTTTTATGCTAGAACAGCTCATCCTTAAAATAGCACCGTAATAAGTTGACGTGGCCCATGAACACAGCTGTGGGAAAGCTGCAAGTCATGGGAGGGACTTTAATACTGTGAACAGATTTTTCCTTTCCTGGGCAGCTGATTTGCTGTGACATTGAAGCCATGAGAGAACTGTTTCTTGTGGAGAAGTCTCCTTGGCACGACAAAAAAGACTCCTCTCCCTAAGTGAACTGAAGAAAGACTATTCTAGAGGTGGTAAACTGACTGAAAGTTCCAGGTTTTGTCTCTTTAGGTTTTCAGTGGGAAAGAAAAGCATGTCTGGGGGAGGAAAAAGTGTTCCGAAGGTTTATTCTGATTTTCTTGTTATTTTTCTTTTAATTCTGTTAATAAAGTTTTCTTTATACCCTTTAAAGTTTGAGCCTGCTTTGCTTTCCTCCTAATCCTTATCTACAGCAGAAAATGAGTGAATAATTCTAGTTGGTGCACTGGCATTTGGCCAGCATTAGACCCACTACATTTAACTGATGTTTCTTCCTGGTTTCAAACCAAAACTGCTACAGATGCCATTCACAGGGAATTCCTGAATTCTGCTCTAGTCAATGATAATTAAACATGGTCACCAGCACTCATTGTGCCATTAATATTCACTTCCTTCATTCAAATGTCTCATTTACAGTGTTTTTGATTCTTCTGCAGATTGTTATACTTTCTGCATCTATGCTGAACAGTTACAGAGATAAAGTATGCAACCTTGGCATACATCTCTCTTGATGTTACACTCTTTAGCAGCTTCACAATCTGTTTGTATTGCTACTTTCTCCCAAGTACTCATTTTTTTCATTAGCTGTATATTTCATGTCACCATTAAGCATTAAAAAATATGTATTAATCTGATATATTGGGTTTTATCAACAGTCTTTTCAAAATCAAAAATCATTAATGAGCTTTTCTTTGAAATTCTGGTGCATACATGTACCATCATTTTGTTTCTCATTCCTAATTCTATGTAGAATCTAAACAGACATCTTAATGCTTATCTCACAGTCTTGATAAATACATGTGGAGTTTTAACCATCCTTTGTTTTAGTAAATTTTATAGTTCAAATAAATAATATAAACTAAATATAGTTTAGTGAAGGAATAAAAACCAATTATATGAATAGGTTTGTACATTTATCTTTTGAAGTTTACACTGAAGGAGTGAAATTTTTCAGACTTTTTAACAACATCCTGTCAATGTATCCTTTTTTGATAGTATCTAGCTTCTGCCTAGATGCCATTTTGTAAGTATGAGAGTTTCACATCTGTAGCTTTTTGTTCAGATTTATAAGAATCACAAAAATAATTCAGATATTGGCTATTCATGTAATAGCTCTTAATTTTGGAAATTATGTGGGCATAGAGCCCTCATTTATGTCATTAAAGGATAAATTATAATAAAATATTTCAATATTTTTTATTTTGCTCTCTCCTTGTGCCTAGGCTGCTGTTGATGCTACAAAGTAGACAATTGATTACAGTCAGAGTGGACATCAAGACTATAAGCAGCCTGAGGGTCAAAGTTACCTTCTGACATGGATCTCTCCAAATAATAGGCACTACTTTTCTGGACAAAATGAGCTTGATGAGTGTGATGGCACTTCACTCTAAATGGATGCATGCTGGATTATCTACTTCAAATGAAATTATCTGATGCCAGTCTCTGTGTCTCATGACATGAAATGATCATTGTGGTCATTGCTTTATACACCTTGTGAAACAGAGTGGTTTGGGTCATGCTCAAAGGTTCTTGAGGTATTTATTACATAAGCTACAGTTTTTTATGGACAGGCTATCAGGCTATCTGAAATAACAGGTATTTCTGGAATAAGCAGTCTTCTGGGACTCAAAACTCATAGTGAGTTTTCATGTTTCACTTTACCAGTGATGTCAGAGATGGAAATGGTTCATGCTTTAAAAAACGTTATGAAGCAGTTTTGCCTATTGTAGGAAAATCTGTATAAAGAAGCTACAACCACAGAAGCCCACCCCTCCTTGAAGATGTCTGACTGGAACCTTGGATGTGAGTTAAGCTGCCTAGATAAGATAAAGGGGACACTGTTGTTAAATCATCTCAGGCTGAGGGAGAAGAATGCATCCACAAGAAATCCAAACCCAGCTGCACTGAGAACCATCCCTGGCTGGGGTGGGGGAGACCACAGCCCACAGAGGCCAGGTTTGCACAGACTCCCCCCAGACCGAGGGGGGAGGAGATTTTGGGTGCATGGCTTAACCTCTGGTCAGAGGCAATAAACACCCATCCTCCTTTACACAAACCAGCCCAGCTGTGAAACTCCCAATCGTGGAAAGGCCACATCCATGGGACATTCATGTGAGAGGCAGCTGAAGGGGGGTCATAATTCATCAAAGACCCCCTGAAGTGCCCCCCAGACTCATTCTTAAGACCTTGCACCACAGNCCCTGAAGTGCCCCCCAGACTCATTCTTAAGCCCTTGCACCACAGCATTGCATGTGATGCAAAGTGATGCAACATATCCAGAGTCTGCTATAAGACACAGTGTCAAACTGCGCCCTCCCTGAGTGGGGGAGGTACCTGGGCATTCCTACCTGGCCTGAGCATAAATTAATGCATTGGATTTTATGTTTTCTGGAGAAAAAGAACCCTCACCACCAAGAAGACC